>JAMKCH010023740.1:0-169703 GCA_023653785.1 Ophioderma brevispina
ATTTATTTTATTATAGGTATTCTGTTACCCTAAGGCGCGGATTAGGGCTGAATCAATTCGGGTTAGGACTTAATGTAATCAAAGCTTTACAACCATCAAAAAATTTTGAAAAATCTCGATGTTCACTTAGTTTGAAAATGTGCCACTGCTCTTTAAAGATCAATTGCAACTTTAGGCTCACTAAACATTTTCAACTTTTATATAAAAGAAACCCCTCTATTTTAAACTACATAACTATTTTGACATTTTAGAGCTGTTCCGCTCAATACAAATTTAACCACTAATTGAGATTTGGAAATGGTATAAATATATAAACGTTAAAATTGGTGCAAATATATGATTCTCAATCAACAATTACATCATACAGAAACAAAAAATAGCCCCGAGCTGCAGTCATACACGAGTTTATGTTTGACAGAAGATTATGTTTAACATTTTTATCTTTGTAAGACCAAATCATTTTTCATTTATTTTCCTGGTAGTAATAAAACGTTATTATTTTCATTGAATTTTAGCTGTTTGCTGCGATTCTTTAGTAACCCCAATCGAAATCGAAATTGCTATTTTTTTATTTAATGAATTGTAAGATGTGCACTGTGGGTGACCTTTTTTTCATATTTTTACGTCTTTTGAAAAACGTCACGACGTCTCAAAATGAGCGAATAATCTTGTTTTTTTTCTACCGACCTTTATTTAAATAGCTATTTTGCATAAATCTGTTGCATCGGCCCCTAAGATTTCTACGGAAAATTAGTTTTCTATTACTATTAATTCTAAATTTAATTAAGCATATACATGTATAGGGAGACATAATGTCCGGTAAGGTGTATTTATAGATTACTCAGGTACAGCTTTGCTACTTGTACTTTTTTCAGCTCACTGAATTTACCAATCTTAAACAAAGGATCCTGTTTAGCAAAGAAATTTAGCCAAGACTCTTTTTAATATAAGTGCTAAATAAACAAAATATTCCAGGCTACATTCCAGCAAACAAATATTCGGGTAACACAGATCTGTTGAATTCCGCTGTCAAATTCTAGTCTATTGTGGGAGCTTATAAATTTTTTCACAAAGAATTATTAAAAAGAGTACCAGGAAACAGTTGGAAAGCGGAAATAGAGCAAGAGAGAGAGATTGAAGAACGAGACTAGACCGCGATGGCGACTGAGAAGAAAATAAGGATAAGAGAGAAAATCCTATTACTACAGTCCTGTCAATTGCAACACCGCTTTTGCAATGACCTTTCTCGGCTTAAATGGCGGTTTTATCCATTAATAAGAAGCCAACGGATGCAAAACTGCTACAACAGGATAAAGCTCGGTTACATCACGATGACCATCATATCAGAAGCACTTTTTGACCCTAAGGATATGGGTTTGCAGAAACTGATTTATAGCACTAACAAAACGTTGAGTACGAATTGTATCCGGAGGAGTAATCACCTTGTAGTTGACCTTTCACACCCGGGACAAGATAACGTTAATTGTCTGCTCTTCTGTCCTTCATTTGTAAAACCCAATCAATTCACAACTTAAATTCTAAGATATGATATACATAGGAAAACGTAAAAATTAATGATTTATATTATTTCTAAAGATAACGCAGTACCAACTGCAGTACGAACTGCTCTCCTCAAAGTTACGAACGATTGTACTGAATGCTGTGGACAGACGAGAAGTGGGTTTTTCATTGTGCTGCTTGATCTGTCTGGCGCCTTCGATACTGTCGATCATGATATCCTACTTGAGCGTTTGAAGAATAGTGAGTATTGGTTGTCTCGGTACAGTGGTTTAAACTGTTTTGAAGAGGTTTTAGTTAAGTCTCGTTGTAGTTTGTCTGTTGATAAGGCTTTTCAAACTTCTAACCTTGCCTTACGTGTTCCAACAGGTTCATCCATAGACCGCTCAAATTTGGTATGTACACACAGCCAATGGGTAGAAGAATTTCGTATCCATAGAATCATTGCCATTTTTATGCTGATATAGTCCAGCTTTATGTTCCTTCAATCCAAAGGGCCGAGGTTCAGCTGAGAGAGCTTTACCGAAGTTAGAGTTGTGCATGCGCTGACATTAGAAAGTGGATGAGCCATAACAAACTTAAACTGAAAATGAGAAAACAGAATTTTTGTTGAGGACGCATACCAAAGCCTAAGAAACCTTCCAAAATTACAAGTTGAAAGTGGTGAATGGAGTATCGACCATCATCTAACATCCGCCCCGGAACTTGGGGAATGTGTTGACTCTCATCTCTCAATGACCCAAAGATAAACAATATCATATCTGCTGGTAACTTTCAACTACTCAATATCCGCCGTATATGTCGGTACTTGGACCAGACCACGTCCCTGTCGTTCGTACACTACTCCTCTCTCGCGTTGACTATGGAAATGCTCTGCTATATGGTGCCAACACACACGATCTTGACAGACTCCCATTCCTCTCAATCGGCTGCGAACTTATTTTCTTGGCCTCCAGACTCGATAGTCCACTGCCTCTCAGAACAAACGTCACTGGCTCTCCTTCAAAAAACACGCATTACTTCAGACTATGCCTGCACGTGGTGAAATGCTTAAAACAACTCGGTCCACATTACCTCACCGACGTACTCTCATACAGAACCTTTCCTCCATCTGCCCTTTACGAGATCTGCTACTGGGAAAAAAATAAGACTCGTCTTGATGTACGAGTCCAGAAAATGGTAGTGGTGAAGGCTTTTTTCATTCAGGCCCCAGTTTATGGAATGCATTCCACAGCATAGGAAGAAATGCACAGCGGTCATTCCCATTTTTAAGAACTCTGGAATCACATCATGTAACTGATATGTTGTTTTGTATTTTGGCCTTTTGTGTAGACTTTTTCCTTTTTGCCTACAGCGCCTTGATCACTGAAATTTGTTTTCTGGATTTTGCGCTTTATAGCATGTGTATGTATGTTGTATGTATGTATAAAAAATTAAAGGATCATCTACATTTTTCTTCTTTGTCAAGAGGACTTCCAGCAACAAAATTTCAAATATTTTTGTACCTGGACACGCACTTGCAAAAGTCAAACTAATCTGTAATTACAATCAATCAATGTAATCACCCCACAATAGTTGGACCTAACATCAATAAGCAATCACTATTTACGAGTACCATTACGAATACGGCCAAGGGAGGGCGAGAGGGAAGATGAGCGAGTGTTATATTATACCCTCAAATTTTGATAAAATATTATTTTCTCAATTTTATTTGAGAAAAGATTTCGTCAACAGAAATTCATGTGTTTACTGTAAAAGAAGAGAAAGGGGAATACCCCTATTTGTTTTGCTAATTGCCCCTTTTTAGATGCCCCATAGGGGAAGCTGGAATTCCCCAAGGATTCTAAACTTAGAAAACTTTTTATTCTTTTGAGATCAAACTTTGTAAGATCAGGGAATTCCCCACAGAGTTATATAGTGAAGTGTTAATTAGATTGGGAAATCTGATTTTAAATTGGTGCAAGGTCATGTTTTATTATCTATGATGATTATGTATAATTATTGTTTAGAAAGGGGAATCTAGCTGTGTGAAGATACATAGAGTTGGACTGGAAGGACTCTCTGTCCGCCATTTGTAAAATCCAGCTATACAGTATGGATAAGCTAGTTTTATTCTCTACAATAATGTAGATTTATGCTTCAATTAGTGCCAGGATTTATATGTTCAATTCCATTGAGCAGAGTCGTAATTCTTCTACTGTCATCTTTGAAGCCGAAATTGCTGGAATCAACTAGGATTTCCAATTGTGGCAGTAGAAATCTATGACCGTCTGTTATCTCTTGGACTGCTACTTGTGGATTTATTACGTCCGAGGGACTTAATTTTATCCCTTGTCGTCGTGAAATTCTGGACAAGATTACTTTCAGGACTGAGAAGATTAATCCCTTGGAATATAATACCTGAGGAGTTTTGTATAATTTGTTGCGCTGTCATTTGTAGTCTTCGCTGTGAGGACACATCCTCGTTGAACTTCAACGCTCTTTTGCATTACTGGACATTCTTGAGACAAATAAGTATTAACATATGATTGGGTGGTACTTGTGTTAATTTTACTAGCTAATATTATGATGTTTTGGACATACCAAATTTCTTGAACCAAATCAAGTAAGACATTAAACTGTTTATTAATCTAATTTAGATCATTTGTGCACAAGGCTCATGTTATTTGTGTTTGAAGGTATTTCTTACCTTAGAAGTCTACTAGACGTCATAACAGAATGGGGGTCGCGTCCTTGGGAATTGATTGATATGAAATTTGACCTTATTGTTCCAAATTGACACATTAAAGGGTGAATATAATTGTACCAGTTTGTGCACATTTTAGCATCAACTTTGCTGTATTAGCATGTACTACATTGTATTGGTTCCAGTTAGTATATTGTGTTGTGAGAAGTCCCATCACAATGGAGTTTGATCCAGAAGTGTCATAGGGCAAATCACTTGGGAGAATTTGAATGAGCTGAGAAAGCCGGAGTTAATGAAGCTAGCCAATCATAGGGACTTGAGAGGCAAGACATGCTATAAACAAGTCATCAAATAGTTTGATGAAAAGTTAGTCCATGAAGATGTTTTGGATGATTCTTATTTGGATATGATTCCGAATTCATAGGAACAGTGCACTGGTGAGCCGTCAGTTGAAGAGCTTAATTCAAAAGAATTAAATTGAAACGTTTAAAAAGGACTGGAATGCCAAAATGAAATAAACAAAAATAATAGTAATTGCAAATGCAAAAAGTAATGGGAGATGAAACAAAGAGCTTGAGCTCAGTTAGAGTTAGAAATTGAAACAACAGGCTAGCTCGCCAGACGCTTCCAAGCCCTCTGTTTGATGCGGCAAATATCGCCTGGTTCCAATTTCAAGAAACAAGAAGTAGACAAATCCTTCGTAACACTTTGATAAATTGGCCAATACTTGAAATGGCCCAAGAGTCGTGGCCTTGTTGCTTCATGCATGTTCAATTGTAAAGCCGAGAAATATATGCGGCCATGTCATTAGACAGATGTAGGGATTATGATAGGGTAAGCAGAACAGTGCTCAAAGCATATATGAATTGGTGCCAGCGGCATATAGACAACAATTTAGGTCTTGTCAGAAAAAGAAGGTGACCAGACCCATGTTTAATTGCCCCCGTGGAAAGAACAATGTTGTTGACTCGTCTGCTTCTCTCAAAAATTCGGGGGGGCGGGGGGCAAAATTTTGGTCAACTTAGGGTTGATGTTATTTGAAGAGTTCAACGTGTCTACATCCATATATCAAAACAACATCTGGATGAAACAATTGACAGTTTGCGTGAAGCAGGCGTAAAGGCCGACGATTAAGCATTGACACACAAATTACGTCATACTAGTCGGCCTGCCCAGAATTTACTCAGTACAACCAATACAACAATACGTCGGGTTCGAACAAAGCGTCTCATTGTAGCACTCATGAGGGGAAATCCCAGTCAGGTTCCCTTGAACAGGAGTAAAGACAAGTAATGGGCTAACAAAAAATGGGAATTGGACCCAAATCACAGTTCACACTCAATCACTTGTAAGAAGCCAGGACTACAAGGTCACGTGTTAGGAGATACTATTGCTAACCACCCAAAAATGAGGGATCCAAAAGTGAGTCGAACACCAATAGGTTTGCAGTTTTACTTTGAGGTCAAAAGTTCATTCTTCTGTTCAAAAACAAAATCCCCCCAAAAGGGAACTTGACACAGAAAAGTAAGGGATGACTTTTAGCCTTTTGTTTTGGAGGGATTTGTGTCTACACTTTCAGGTGATAGTTTAGATCCAAACCATTAGCACCATGCGGGCACACGTGCTGCCCGCATCCAATGATATTGGAAGATGCACTTCCCTTTGATATTGAGAGTTCCACAGAACGGTGCATTGGATTCAGGGATAGGTATGGATTTGGTATTATGTCCCTCTTCACAAATGATTTGAATCAGCACTGTTCTCTCTGGAACTGTCACAATTGGGGGTGTTAGACAAGACCCCAGTTAAGGGTATCCCATGTTGTTTAGGGATGCTTTGGCAGGGGAAAGTACTTCCAGATCCCATCAGTTTCCCAGTGCCCTGTACATGGATAAATTTGATGAGGAAATCGACTTTCCCGCATGGTGCAGTACTAGGTCAATTACCAGAAAAACCTCACATAAAACAGTGCGCCGGTGACTAGTCAAATTCACACCTATGGAAGAGTGTTGCGATGACTTGTCCCAATTTAGAGATACTTTTCTCTCAAAATTGGGAGAATTTGAGGTCACTTCCCTCTTTCATGGGAGACTAAATTCCCTGTTAGTGCACATCCCACCCCTGATACCCAAACCAAAGTGACAAGCTGGTAAATGAAAATCCAGCCGCTTAGCATGATAGCGTTAGGGACTGTAAAGGAGACCCTTTAAGCCATGACAACTGGTAAATTAGCAGCACAGTGACCCAGAACTTAGGAAATTAGGTGAGAGGGCAATTGTCGGCAACAGAATCCGAGCAACTTCCTGTATGTTTCTACCAGCAAAATGTGTCCCAGTCATAAGAAAATGGCGGCCACCCGATTCACTTGTAGTTGAGGAATGGGTCGTGCATCAGTTGTAGTGCCAAAGGTATCCCATAGGGAATGATAGGCAATAGCCCATTATATTCCCATGAAGAACTTAGTGTGAAGAAAAACACATGACAGAGATTAGTAGTCATTGTTGTGGCCTACCCTCAGAAAAGATGTGGCTGAGTATTGTAAGACTGTGGTCACAAACATGTCAATGGTGGGCAAGCCCAAATCAGAAAATTCCTACTCTCACTTGCAACCATCCCAGCATTTGCTGAGCCATTCAGTAGGGTGTTAATCGATTGCGTAGGACCACTTCCAAAGACCCAATCCGGAAATCATAATTTAATGACCATCATGGGTGCTTCCAAAGATCCATGAGGCATACCCTTGAAATTTAGGCACAGAATATAGTGAAAGCTACTACAAAGTTGTTCACCCTAGTACTGCCTTCCCAATCATTCAGTCTGACAAGGATCAAAATTTCATGTCAGGTTTGTTCCAACAGTTATGGACCAGTTGAATTCTCCCAGTGCAGCTCTTCAGCAAATCCACCCAGAATCCCAGGGGCCCCTAACAGGTACCACCAAACTTGAAAACAATGAATCAAAACCTATTGTTTTGAATTTGAGAAGGATTGGATGAGGAGTTGCATCTCCTTTTATTTGCCTACCAGGGGAGGCTGTAACAAGAGTCATTAGGATTTCGTTAGAGAGTCCATTTGAGTTGGTGTTTTGGGTCACAAAGTTAGGGGACCAATTGAAACTACGAGAAGAAAAGTGGTTGTGGAAACTCTGATGTGAACTTGTTAGACTATGTGTCTCAATTCAGAAACATGCTCCAGAGAGCCACGGAAATTTGCCAACAAAATCTCAACAGAGTCAGGCAACAAATGAAAACATGGTAAGACAAAGATGCCAGAACAGAGTATTCAAACCAGGTGACAGAGTTTGGCACTTTTTCCAATACAAGGGCATCCTTTGCAGCCAAGTATTCTGAACCATTGAAGATGGAGAACAAAGTGGGAGAACCTTGACTATGTGGTCAAACACCAGGTAGACGTAAAAGTAGACCCATTATGTCACATAATATGCTCAAAGAGTATAATGAAAGAGATATGACATAAAGCCTGCATGTGTAATGTCATGTAGAGTTGATGTGTGTACAAATGGAACTCACAGAGTTAGAAACTTAACAAAACAGCACTGTAAACCCAGAAAATGATATGGTGTCAAATTGCAAATTCTGACATACTTTCCAATTTTAGACAATAAATTAGGTCCACCTCTCCCACAAAGTCAACAAGGTGAAATGAAAGAGTTTAATTCATGAGTGGGAAAGCATATTTCCTGATGTACCTTGTGAGACCATGCCATAACCCATGACATTGATGTAGGTGAATCCCGGACGCTTATAAACCCAGCCGTATAGAGTGAATCCAAATGCAATTTGCAAGCATATCAGGAATGAGGTGAAATACATGATAGACAATGGAATAGTAACAGCAAAGCAATATGTGGAATTGGAGTTCCCCATGTATTCTGGTTCCCAAACTAATGGTCGTTTCGTTTTTGGGTCCCAGATTTTCGAAAAGTCAACCTCTGTTCCAAAACCGACTCATATCCGATTCCACGAATTGATGATTGCATAGATAGAGTTGGAAATGCCAATTTGTGTTAGCATTTGATTTGTTTTTGAAGGGGTTTGGCAGTTCCCCTCACTGACCGGTAGCCAAAGAAATTTCAGCCTTTGTACGCCGATGGCCTATACCAATACAAAGAATGGACATTGGTCCTAAAAATCTCCTGCAGGCACATTTCAGAGGTTAGTGGAACAGCGTAGTTGCGACCATAGAAAATTGGGAATCATAGTCGAAATGATCTCCTTTGTACAGTGAAACAGGGGAATAACACATGAGCCAGCTCCATCACGTTATTTGAGAAAGTCTCAGCAGTTTGACTGTGAATCTGGTTAAAAAAGTGAATTTTTGCCATGCAAATGTCACATACTAGGGCATATGTAGGACATGGGCAAATTAGGCCATCACCTGCAAATTTGCCAGCAATTGAGAAATTTCCCACACCACAGGGCAAAAGAGATCTCATGCGATTGTTAGGTATGGTCGGGTATTCCAAGTTATCACAATAACTGTCCAAATTTCTCAGAAATTGCGTGTCCACTGACCAACCTTCTGGAGAAAACGCAAAATGTCTGGTCAGAGCACTTCCAAAAGCGTTGGAAAATCAAAATCTATTTTGATGAATGCGCCAGTTTTGATTGCGCAAGACTTCAGACCAATTCAAGTTGGCAGTTTATGCCGGTGATGTAGGCTGTGGTGCAGTTCTCATGCAAGCTAATGAAAATTTATGTAGATCTCCTGTAATGGTATTCTCAAGAAGTTTGACAAACATCAAACAACACTCAACAATTGAGAAGAATGTCTTGCTTGTTACTGTCAGTGCAAAATACACTTTTGAAGTGTACTTGATACAACAGTGCACCAGTCTATGTACAACGATCACATCCGTTGACTTGCATCCACAAGATGAAAATAGAAATCAAAGACTTGTCAGTTGGAGTTTAACTCTACAGACTACAATCTGGACATACGACATATCAAAGGAAATAAATGTCTTGGCAGATTCCTTTGTCCAAGCGCCTAATTTTGTTCAAAATTTGATATTACAAACTTTATGTATATAAACTGAAGGCAGCAATTCAGAAATTAAAAAAAAGTGTAACATTTGCACCGTGTCAACTTTAAATGGTAATTAACCAACCACAAAATGGTTAAAGGTAAAAGCCATGATTTTGGAAATTTTTCATTTCATTCCAAATTTCTTTTTAAAGGGGAGATGTTATATTACCCTCAAAATTTGATTAAAATATTAATTTTCTCAATTTATTGAGAAAGATTTCTCACAGGAAAGATCTTTGTTACTGTAAAAGAGAGAAGGGGAATACCCCTAGTTGTTTTGCTAATTGCACCTGTTTCAAATTGCACATAGGGAAGTGGGGAATTCCCCAAGGATGCCTAAACTTAGAAACTTTGTTTAGCTTTTTGAATCAAAAACTTTGTAAGCATCAGGGGAATTCCTCCCACAGAGTTTGTATGTGAAGTGATGTAAGTTAGCTTGTGAAATCTGATTTGATGGTGCAGGTCATGTTTATGCATATGATGATTAATGATTATTGTTAAAGGAGAATCTAGCTGTGTGAAGATAAATATTAGTTTTGAACTGGAAGGACTCTCTTGTCAACAGTTGGTATCAGCTAACAGTACAATGGATAGCTAGTTTTAATCTACAATAATGGTAGATTTTACGCTTCACAAAACACAGTGCCCGGATTATATGTTCATTCAATGAGCAGAGGGCTGTAATTATTCTACTGTCACTTTGTAAGCCGAAAGTGCTGGGAATCAAAATAGATTCCAATTGTGGACGATCTGAAATCGTGGTGATTATTTGGACTGATACTGTGGATTTATTATCGTCGGGTACTTCATTTATCCTTGTCGTCTTGAACTGGCTGGACCAGATTACCTTCAGAACTGATAAGATTCCGCTTGAATATAATACCTGAAGGAATGTTGTATGAATTTGTGCGCTGTCATTTTGGATTCTTCGTTGTGATACACCTCCTCGTTGAAACTGCAACGCTTCTTGTGGACATTACTGGACCTTCTTGAGGACAAATACGTTATTAACATATTGTGTGTAATTGTGTAAATTTTACTACATATATAATGATGTTTTGACATCCCACATTCTTGAAGAAAACCCAAATCAAGTACAGAGGTCATTAACTTTTATTTGATATATTTAGATCATTTGTGCACAAGGCTCATTTATTGTGTTTGAAAAGGTATTCTTGACCTTAGACGTCTACGATACGTCATAACAAGGGGGACAAGAAAACTAACGAGACAAAGCAAGGACCGTAAAGGAAAAGAAGAGGGAAAAGACTACCAGACAGAAACAACAGACTGACTAATAGAAAGTGAAAATTACATTTTTCAGATAAATACTATTGGTAGGATTTCAATATACAACGCTACTTTAAAAAGATGGTTGCTCGATATTAAAATATAAAAATGTTCATCTTATCCAATAACCTTGCCCTTGCCCCCCCCCCATACTAATGTGTAATGTTTCAGGCTGATATGTCAATCCGTTTTGATGTGAGAACCTTAAATGGAGACTTTGTTAAAGTTAAGATTGATCAACCTGAAATTGAGGCAGTTCATTTTACGCCCATAACAATTCACCCAAATACCTTAATAAGCTCTACAATTCACAGGATAAATGAGAAAGGTAGTTGCTTTCAGCAGAGACCAACGTTTTGACCACTTGCCCCTATATGTGGTATTCGTACCACGGACCTCTAAAGTAAAGTCATAAACGCCGATTGGCCTTCTTGGAATGTTCTTTTATCGAGATGGGGGGTATGCAAATAAAAAATCAATGACAGGATAAAGATTGGATCATTGAAGATGATAACTGAACAAGATAGTAAAAAAATCCCCCTAACGACTTAAAGAACCGGATTGTGTTCAGAAAGATTCAGCATGGTAAAATACTCCATGTTGAAGACCCAGTGGGTCCTTTAGTTGTTTCCTTTTTACATTACATGCCTTAATTTTGATCTCAACTATTTTTTAACCATCCTTTGTTCGTTGTTTGACCGGCAACTCAAGAAGTGTAAAGTCTTTTATGTCTTATCAGTATAGCAACAACCACCCAGAAACAAAATCGATAAGGATGAATGTTTCAAGTAGAAACAATCGATTACATGAGATAAATACGGAAACTATCAAACACGCACTGTAAACTGTTTGGTTTGGGAGTAAAAGAGAAGCGAGGACCACCCTCGTCTATTCAGAGTAGACGTGCCACGTAATTATATTCGTTGACACGTGTGGCAGGACTTATAGTCCTCCAGACTCACAGTCCACCTACAACCGTGAAGAAATTCACTGTCGAGTCACGCACTTTATTGCCTGTGTCTTTTATTTGTTTTGAGACCGATTGCTGGGGCACCGTAGGAAGGGGACTGTATGAAAGAGTGTGCGCTCCGGATAAAAGTGTGAGTTTTGCACACAAGTGCTTTAGGCATGATCATCCATAAAATTGACGGAAGCACTTGCCAACCCCCCTTACTGGCCCCCGCGTTGAGTTTCAAGGTTATCGGGTCAAAAATTTAAATGTTCCGAATGTATTAAAAAGTACACCATGGTGTTTTTCTGGTTACAGGAATTCCAAAAAGGTATATGACACTATCTAGGCTTATGAGTTCGGAGTTATGGGGTTAAAAAACTGTAAAAATGGGTGAAAAAGTCAATTTTGGTGTGTACATTGTCCAAAAGTTATAAAGTTGTTGACAGTCAGTTAATATGTGGTGCAAATTGTTTCCCCCAACTTAAAGGATTGCAAATAAGGAATAGTTTGCTTTCAATCGTTTTATGCTTAGTTTGCACGTTATCCAACAAACCTATGTCACAGGTCAATAGAATCCAATAATCGTGCCAAATCTGTTGACTTTATTCGCCATTTTGGTTGATACCACTATGCATCCTTAGGACTTCCTTACCATGTCTTTGAATTGCTGATAGTATCATCTATAACCTTTGGGTAACCAATCAAATTACCAGTATTGTGAGGGGTTAACTGACTACTCGTATGTTTTACCCAAGGCTTATTGTATTGACCAGACTGAATCTTCTTGAACAAACCTTGAAAAAGTGTAGACGGGAAAGACACGCTTTCACATACCATGCATGTGCATGGGACAGCCGCGTCTATATAGAAATAATACTAACTACTGCTCCTGTACGAGGGGTGATTGCACCCTAAAGGGTCTTTTGTGATCCACAGCCTCGTCCGCCCCTGAACTTACCAGTGAGATTTTTGATATCATCTGAACCGTTTTCTTCAGTAAATCCCTGTGTAACTTAATCGGACTTGCACTTCCAAATTCTCCGCAATTTTGTATTTTATGTCCCTAAACAGACAAAAATTACCGCCTACTGGGCCTGGAAACAATCAATTGCTCATAACAAAAAAACCGAAAGATCGGATCAACTCCAATTTGGTGAATAACTTTTTCTCCAGGATATCTAGTGGAACAAAGAGATAAAACAAAAGGAGGTGCTGGAATCACGAAATGCTCCTTTAAATAGAATTTACATAGTTAGAAGATGCAATTGGGATGGGAGGGTGTTAAGTGGATCCGAAAGATGAACCTTTGAGAGTAAGAAAGATGTTACACCATATCACCCTAAAATCAAGATTCGAACCTCAAAAAACCCTTTTTTGTTCATATATGGACCCTCACTCAAAATGTTTCCAACAAGGTTCTCTTGACCTTTGAAAACCATTTTGATTCTTTAAAGAACTATATGTCTTGCAAACACTTTGATGGTTCTTTAAAGAAACATTTCTAATTAACGTAGAACCTTTTAAGAATAGTTTCATAGAACTATAATTATGATCAAAAACCAGAAGAGTGTTAAACTGACGACGACGACGATGTTGAAGATGATGATGATGATGGTGAAGATACTGAGGATGATGACTGAATATTTGTTCTTTACTAAAAATGTTGTAATACGAATTTCATTCTTCGTTTACACTTAACTCAAGAACATCTCGCACGAGGTACAATTATGACAGAAAAACCGTCGTCTATCTTGCTTGAAATGTAACAATCAAAGACATTGCCCCGCACTGTCTCAAAAGGGCTACTGGATATATCACGGCTTAGAACAAAAAAGCCTCAAGCTGTAAATGAATACACGCCTTGTGCTTTTCCTGTTTCTACAAGAATTTTCTTAAGTGCTACTTCTAAACACAAGAGACTTTGCAAGTAATAAACAGATTTGTCAAGGCACGTTTTCAATCTGAAGCATTTGACACATAGGACAACTTTAGTGAGAGTTTGTCATTTGCGTTTGATATATGAGAAACCATCGTCTCATTATAAAATAATGTACACCATAATTGAATAAAATCTTCAAAAATTCCACCTCTATTAAAGAGAAATTTAGGAAAAAAGAATTTTACTTACTACTTGCTTTTTGTAATATCTTTTATCCTGGCCAAGAATTTTGCAATAAATCTAGTTCACTCTGTGTAATTCTCGCGCGCTATTTTTGTTGGTGTTAATGATGGTGTGGTGATATTCTTGTTTATAATGTTAATATTATTTCTAAAGCTACTTTAAAGAAACATTTTGTGATCCATAGCCATGTCTTCCAACTTACTAACAATGTTGAGATTTTACATCATGTAAATAATTGGCTTAATATAGTATGTTTACTATTACACTAGATATGATCTACCTTGGAAGAAATTCGTAATTTTGTATTTCTGTCCTTAAATAATGGCCAATGAGTCACTGTAATGAAAACATTGCTCATAAATTCTAAACACATCGTCAAGTGACAGTTTAGAAGAACCCTTTTCGGTGCTATTTGGTTTGAACAATGAAGGAAGATAAATGTGCTAGGATCACAAAATGCATCTTTAACTCCTCGATATGTTCCTATTGATCTAGTAAGATAATACCAAAATTAAGAACGTATATTTGTTGCGGTATTGTAAAATCGAAATCCCATCTCATAATGTGCCTCAAGATGTAAATCGTAGTAAAACCTTTAAAATAGGATTTTTGTCTTTTGTATTTAAAATGACTTTTAACGTAAATGAGTTTATATGTTTTCCTTCGGCTATTTTGCACACCGCTCCATTACATAACGAAATTCAGCTGCACTGCTATAATTTCCCAGCCTAGATACGGCTCAGCCAGCTTTTGATCCTCTGCTTATACCAGCATTAATAACGCTTAGTATCTTATTCAGGGTGAGTCAAAAAAACTTAACCCTGATTGCGTCCGCCATTTTCAATGTTTTTGAAACATATCTAACATATGTGGTATCATCGGAAAGCCTATATAATTATCTTTAATTTGCTGCAAATATAATTCCAATCGGATAAGTATAGGCCGAGCTACAGTCTTTTGAATCGAGTATCAGCTTTTACCCCTATCCACGCAGCCAACTAAGTAAATGACTCCCCAAAATAATGATAAAGGTACGTCTATCTTATATATGTCAAAGTGGTATCGTAAAGGTGTAAAAGCCAGTGATAATGGTTTAAGTTTTATTTTAAACACTTTTTTCAAGATGTGGCATATTTTACAAATATAAACGATACTTTAAACCTCAAAAGGTTGTCACCGATGTGTGTTCCTTCATATGGTATGATTCATTCAACTCCAGAAACTGATACATGTATCAAGGTAATTTATTTTTCAAATGGCTTTTATGAGTGATGAAGACGTAGAAACGATAAGAGGGCATCGATGGTAAATTTTAACTGGATTTTGTGGAGTTAAACAGCGTCACATTTATTCTGCAGTCAATAAATAGCTCCATTTTCTTCTGGACACTGATTTGAGTCGCTAAACGCCGTTCATTTTAATGTGAATCCGTGGACAGAATGCAAAACAGGCTATTTGATTCAAACGACTGTAGCTCGGATTATACCTAACCGATGTGAATGACATTGGCAGCAAATTAAAGATAATGAACTAAGGTTTTAAGAGATCCACATATTTTAATATATGTTGCTTAAAAATTCAAAATGGCGGACACAATCAGGTCCAATTTTTTACTCACCCTTTAGGCCAATGCCGTATACCTTCCCTTATGTTGTAGTTTTAATTAATATTTACTCATTGCGTGGTGAAGTATTATATTTCGTTCAACTCATCCCTTATATTCCATCAAGTATTGCTTTAACGCTTTTAAGCATATTCAAATTGATTTTGTTTGTATTTTCACGCTATCCCTCCTCGTGACTAATTTATTTCCGAAGCAACAGCTTAAGAGTAATGTTCAGAATAATTCCAATGCATTATTCTATCAAAGCACCAATGTTTCATAATTATAAATTTTTGAAATGTAGAACAGAAATAAAATTGGAAAATCTTTCCATTTCTTTTTATAACCTACCCTTACTTTTGTGGTATTATATTTCCATTATGCCCAGGAAAATACAACCATGATAGATGGCAAGAGTTTGTCTTATGCAATTGCTCTAACGATGCAATGTTATCTAGTATTACCCCTTCTGAACAGATTCGAATCTTCTCTCAACAACACTAGATTTTATGGTTCAATTGCAAACTGCGAATGAGACCTAACAACCCTAGTCTGTTGTGGGGTTGATGTAACCCTTCTAATTTTTTCAACACGTTAAATGACGATCAAACGTTTTCAGCTAACTTTAAAGGGCCATCTTTTGCACTCCTAGTAGTAAAACAAACTGGACCTTACCACTGTTTTCCGGGGCGGAGTAGGTCGTTAAACACTGTGACATAGGCTTGGAACTCTTTCCCCCTTTATATACAGCAAAATAAATAAATCGATACATACATCATAAAAGAAGACCGAAAGCAATTTAAATGAATTTTCAGCAATAGGAGGAAATTTGGAGTTTTCAGCTATGTGAACATCATTGTGCCGTCCAAACGAAGATATTGGTGGTTTATTTGTGTACAATAAAATAGGAAAATTTATAGCTATTTAAACAAATTAAATATTTGGTTAGACAGGGTTAAAGTAGAATACGATACCATAAAATAATCCCCAATAAATGGACCCATTGTGTTTGAAGCAAGATTCCTTGAAACCGATAGTCTCGTACCCATACTGACTGTCGCCCTACGGGCACGTATGCTGACGAATACTCACACCAACAATCTGTGGATTGCGTACGATCTCTAGAGACAAAAAACATCGACCGACCGGTAGAGCATATTTCAAAATCCTAAATGCGTTGATGCGTTTGTGGCTGAAAACGGTTTGAAAACATGGCTCTCAAAGGTTGTTTAGTCTGGTAGTATTGATTCAATAACTCTAGGCCCTGCCTTAAACCTTGATGAATGAACTTCACATTGTTAACGATCAGTCAATTGGAGCTCTCCTATAGCTGACTAATCCGACGATCGACCTGAACGAAATTCACCAGACTTGCTGTGTTGAGTATTCGCAGTATTCCGCAGGACACCCCCCAAGTACTGACACATACTAAGCAACCGCAGCACTCATTCTAATTAAGACCACCTCCTCGTACTTTGCTGCACAATCCATAGCAAAATAAATTGGAATAGCCGGAGAAAAGGCCGACGACATTTTGGATAGCTTAAAGAGGCTCACTTAGCTGACTCCGCCTGCTACGCCCCCAAAGAACAGGTCCGTTACAATAAAGTTTGATCGATTATCTCTATAGAAGATGTAATATGTGACTTAATAGTGGACACAAAAAAAAACATTTTTATACGGCATGCACGAGTGGTCCAGTAGAATTGAGCGCTCGACCTTTTCGCCAAATTACAAAGGTTGTGAGTTTCGAGCTTCTGCGTCAGCCAACAGCCCTGAGTAAAGAGGTTGACCCAATTACTGTTCTTACTATAAAAATGTGTAGTGGCATTATTATATTTTTTTGTGTGTGACAGAACCTGGGCTTTTAAAAGTCAACGTTTTTATTTTTCAAAGTGCATTTAATTGTACAACCTTTGGTTATATATAAGACCTTTTTTCAAAGACCAATTCATTGTCGATGGTACATTTACCCCTACACAGGAAATGAACATGCAGGCCCCACTTTATTGCCATGTTGTCAGCCATCAATGATTACCAAAAATTTGTATTGCCATTCAAAAGCTAAGTACATGTACTGTAGATCATGGCCATTCCATATTGTCAGAACGGTAAGCTTCAGCAAAGCTATTATAAGCTAACGTAAAAATCTATCATAGCTCGCGGCTTGGTGACTTACGCAGACCGAACATAAGGAGCGTCCTAAGAATTGAGACAAGCCAATATTAAGTCAAAGCAAACGTAACTAATGGAAGAGCTTCCACTACATTTTAGGAGAACCTACCTAAAATTAGCAAAACAACTAGGCAAGCAAGAAAAAGCATGGGTGAATTACGCATGTTTGACAATTAAGGCGAGCTACCTAAGCATTAGCAAAATAACTAAAGCTGAAGCCTTACACATCGCTAAATTACATTATTATTATTACATATTTGCTAGTATCCAGCTTTAAATGTTTTGTATCAGCTTGGAACTCACACGAGGTACGTGAGTCTCCTCACAAGGGAAGTGCTTGAGAGAGTTAACTGATTAGAATGAAATATTCAGTATCAGTTCTGTAAATTAGAATCTCTGAATTTGAGCTTCTAAATCAACATTATATAAGAATAAATTAGTAAAATTTTTTAATAATGTTTTTCAGCTTAATATAATACATAATGCTAAAATGAAACTTATTTATTTATTTTACCAATCCACACTCGCACACCACAATGTCCTCCCAACGAGTTCCTGACATGACATGTTTGGAAACTCGCCAATACCCCCCCCCCCCTCCTTTTTAAAGCGGAATGAATATACACCAACTGCATGCAACCTTGCCCCACTAATCAAAGGAAATCAAACTGAATCGGGTGTTAATGCAAACATCAGAGCATTTGAGATCTGTGTCCTAAAATTAGCAGACCCCATTTTTGTTGAATGAGTGCAACTGCATGAAAACGACCAAGCTCAATAATCTACATACGAGTTGCAAAATATCGAGTGAGTTACAATGTTTTATGTAAAAACATAAGCGTTTAAACAAACAAGCACGTCTGAAAATTAAGCAGACCCCATTTTTTAGTTTATTTTTTTTTTTTTTTGAGGTTCAACTGCATGAATTCGACCAAGCTCACATCTACATGAATGTGTTAAATATCGCGAGAATTACATGAGCTACCTAATCACATAAGCGTATCTCCTTTATCATAGCTGTTTGAAAAGTCTCAATTATTATGAACAAACCCAGAATAAAACAAAAACAATATCAAACGCGACACAGCTTTTGAAAAGTTGGTGTAATTAATGCCACTAACTAGATCCTGTCGAAAATTTGATGAAATTTCATTGGGGGCTAAATGATTTTCCATCACAATCATTTTATACGCCTTTAAATGGGAAAATAAACATTAAAGGGCGCAATACCTACCAATATTGGCCTTTGTAGGCCTATATTGCAAAAATATGATGCTTGCGGGGTAAAGCCTTGCATGCCACTACCTATGACCATTGTCAAAATTGTGTCGCCATTCTTAAAATGCAACAAAATTACAAGGACAAAATGCATGGGGTCAAACATCTTTTTATTGGCTCACTATATACTCTCAAAGAAGTCCAATTAGGATGGTATTGACTCTACATGCTAATTGAAGTTTATCGTACACCTTCCCTTGCCAATTTTCTTCTCAAGTTGTATCGCCAGTCTCATCAGAAAGAACTGGACCAATTAATGTTATTTTTTTATTACACCGTACTCATGCCCCTTACTTAATCTCAAAGTTGTATCCCAGTCTTATCAGAAGACTGGCCAAATTTACGGGAAAGGAAAGTAGCTGTTTGACTGCTTGCACACCTCTTTTAAATCTTTCCTTATTTTGCATTAAAGATGCCACTGTCCATAACCTTGGAATTATGAAATATGATGGAAAATGCGACTTATACATGAACTTTCCTCTAACCTTATCCTAATTTAACATTTTATACCCCCAAGTAAACCACTCCATGCACATGTTCCATCTCCCCATAGCCAATACGCATAGCTCTTGTTCTGAATAATTGGAGAAAAATAATAACACTCATTCCTCAATTGGGCTTGGCACCTGTTAAGACACATTAATGGTGCCGCCTCAAAAGCAAAGGTAGTCTTAAAACGCAACCATAACACCACGCTTAAACAATAAATGAACCCAGCGCTGAATTAGCTAGTAACCTGACAATGGCAAAACCAAGGGCCCCAAAAAAAAATTGGAATATAGGTACCCTGAATTAGTATTTGAGCTTAATACACGAAATATAAAATCTAACATAACATAGCCCCGTTAATCAATCGCAATAATATCAACCATTAAGGGGAAAATACAAAACCACAAAAATAAAACAAAACTTGCCAATGATTCCCGCCCCACCCACTTCCCGACTACACATCATCACAGTCCACTAGTACCACGAGTACCCTTCATTCTTCCCTCCCACCTTGAGTGTTTTCCCTGTAGCATAGAAACTTACAAATATTAATATTGAGGAATTTCGCATGACATGAGCATAACAACGTCCAAGAAAAACCAATATAATGACCACAGTGATTTACGGTATGAACCTCATTGAATTTAAATAACTACAACAAGTAAGTTTTCAGCCACACAAGGCCTACATAGGATTGAATGCTAGTAATTTAAAAACTTAAAATATTGGATTTTCATTTCTTTCAAACTGGCAAGATTGAGTTACATCCTGCTGATTGTAGTTGAGCTAACTACGCATTTCGAAAGACAATTTCCTCATTTTTAGATAGAAGACCCAAGTCCGGAAGACCACATTTAAATGCACCCCTATTTTGATTTTGCAAGGAAAAAGCTTTACTGGATCTAATAAAGGACCGAGCCTAATATATGAATGAAGCGACGAATGAGCTCTTCACATTGTTTATAATTTTCATCTTTAGAACGCCCCGCCCAAATGTCCTGAGTGGTTGCCTCTACTCCTAAAGCTTGGCGCACAAATTGAATGCTTACAACCCAAAAGTGATGAAACTTTTACTCCACATTGCACCAAATTGGGAATTTGTCAATGGCACACTGCAAAAAATTTTTTGATCCTCTTCGGGCGAAGGCTGACATGATTGTGAAGCGAATTGATAATCCAAATACACTCGACATAAGGCGCGTTGCCATTGGACAGATAGCCAAACTGACAAAAAGCAAGGCTGTGATTGGCCACAACCCCGTTGCTTACCATATACAGAACGATGACTACTGACCTTAAGGCCGTTCTACGTGTGACCGGCACAGAACTAACGTTGACATGGCACGGCACATTTAACGGAGACTACGCAAAAGCACCGTGCCATACTGGCGTCATTTAAATAATGAAATGAGCCAAAAACATTTCCTGACAGGGTAAATCTGTTCCCTCGTTGACTTCGCATTTGGAAACGGTAACATGGGAGCATGATTACAAGAGATTTTTAGATTTACATGAGATTATAGTAAATTTCAAAATAAGTGAGATTTCATTAAAAGTTTTAGGTCTGTCCATTCACCGTGAGAGGTAAGAGGAATTATTTTAATGGCCACAGGTAAAAATGCTTATGGTACGCATATAATATAGCTAGTGCATGAATATTGACCTTAAAGGTCCCAGGAAATGCAAATATAATTGATGTGGTTTGTGTCAAGTATACAAGGAGGGACAAGAAAGCATTCAATATTTGGGTTGGTGATGACATCATTAGTCATCTAAAAACTATTGATTTTTCAGAGAGTAATAGCAAATTCCAGGTGACTGGTGTGAATCTATTCATGACACTGACTGAAAATCAGTAGTGTATTCTTTTTTTCTGGCCCTGTTTATTGGAATGGAATGCCCCCTAAAGATTTGGAGTAGGTTTATCATCTCATTTCCTGGGACCTTTAAATACATTATTTCACATCAAAGATAGCTTGGATATTTCAATTGAAGTATCGGGATGAAAACACCAGCAATTATTTCTTTAAACGTTGTTATTTGAACATAACCTACCTTTGTAGTCCACTCAATCTATGAAAAATACTAGGTACACCTGGACAAAATTGCTACAGAAGGTTTTCTTGCTGTAACTAGCAGTAAAAGATCTCCCAAACAACATATCAAAAAGGTAGAAAAAGGGAAGCCTGGCAAGACATGCTAATTTGCATTTATCTTACGTGGATGTATACGCCTATATTTCGACAAAGGTATATCGCTCATAAATGCATGCTTAGGGAGATTTTCAATTTTTCTGTTGGAATTTGAACATGTTTTGCATAGCTATGCCTGCAAGGTGTTTAGTACTTACAATTGATATATTAAAAGTGGAAAGTGATGGTCATTATTCAAGATGGCCGCAATTTCCCCGCCAAAATTAATTTTGCATTCTAGATGATTTGTCAGACTGTAATCGGGATGGGAGATCTTTATTTAGCAAATTATTATCAGAGAGTATTTATTCAAACACATTGGGTCAACTAGTGCCGGGGGGGGGGCACTCCCTATGCGAAGTGATGGGTATATGTGCCTCGGCCAGGTGACAAATAGGGTCCTTTCCCGGGTCCTTTCAGATAAAATGTACCCAAAAATACGGGTCATTTGGTACACAAGCTGAATAAAAATGAGGTCATCCAGTATGAAACTTTAAGAAGGGGGCCAATGATGTTAAAACCTGAAAATAAAATAGGAAGTGCCTCTTTTCCAGAGTTCATATTGCCATGAAATTATAAAATTGTTAAAAATGTGCACGTAGGCTGCGAAATTTTGAATATGGGTGTTCAAATTCTTTTAAAAAGTGGATAATTTTATGCAAACTTGTGATTAAAGTGGATAGCAGGAAAGAAGAAAATGGGGGTCATTGAGTATGTGAACATTTAAAAAAAGGCGTCATATGGTAATAGCCTGGGTAATAGGTAGGACAGCAGCATAAAAAGGCGGTCAGCATTCTAGACGTCACCAAAGTCAGCATCTCACAGACCTTGACTACGCAGCTCTAACAGGGGTGTGATAAGTATAGACTATATGTGCTGCGCACGATCTGCTACAAAGCATTATTTGAGAATGTTGCGCATTAAGTCAGCCTACATCTAAATGCCAAAGAGACGGAATGGAATACATGACCGTCAATGAGGAAGAGAATCATCAACCCATCTGCACCACACACGGTACCCAACTCAAAAAGGTTAGACCTCAAGTACCTCGGGTCCTATGTTGGACAGCAAGAAAGACTCAAGAGTTAAAGGGCCGTGGCCCGATCGCTAATAGCATCGTCCCCATACTCCAAGGATTTACCGGAAGTGGTCAACATTTTGAAATTTGAAGAAAGCTACTATTTGTCTCATTTACTCTGTGAAATCTTAGGCTAAAGAATATTTGGTTTGGAAGTTATGAGCGAAAATGTACCCCATTTTGGTCGACCGATATTAATTTTACACATATATGGCTAAGAAAATCATGTTTTTAGCTCTCACATGAAAACGGGTTGAAATATCAACGCAAAACTCTACAGATGGGGTTTAGGAATGAAGACCATTCTATCAAGATGAAAACTTTATTTACTTAAATTGGGCCATCCCCTTTTAAAATATTGTATAATAACCAAAATATAGGCAAAAATGGCATATAGGTTTTATGCAAATTAGCATGTCTTGCCATGCTTCCTTTTTTCTACCTTTTTTGATATGTTGTTCGGGAGGGTTTCTACAACAAGTTACAGCAAGAACATCTTCTGTAGCAATTTTGTCCACGTCATACTGTAGATTGAGTGGACTATTGACACTGCAAAATATCATTCTTTATCATAGCATAAGAGAAATAATGCATTCTTATATCAATGCACACATATTACAACTAAGTTTTAATTTGGCCACCTTGTATTAAGAGATTAGCGCAAAGCGGATTATGAGTTCCTTGACATCCCGGTCAACAATGGCATAATAGACAGGTACATCCCAGGTCATAACTAATCTAGTTTCCTACCACATAGCCACTATTTTTTTATGTTGCATAAACTATATTGTTTAAAATAAGCTTTGGGCCACCCTGATTTTTGACTTAAAAAACAAAATGGCGGCCAAAATATCAATTTTGGCTAAAAATGCATATTTCCGTCGTGAAATGCGCACAAAAACACAGAATTCCCCCTTTTAATATACAAAGGCATAGATCTTGACCTTGACAAATGAAAAATAATCGATTTTTTTAAATCCGTAACCTACAAAATTCAAAATGGCCGCCATGAACGCTCTTTCAGTTACACATGGCCATAAAAGTAATTTTCAGATTATATTCGTAATTTCTAAAATGCTTTATTAACTTATTGTTGAGCTTCTATCGCAAAATCTACATGGCTATAATTTTACTTCGAAATTTAGCCAAAAATAAAATCAAAATGGCTGCCAAAATACCAATATTGAATCATATTTGCGCTAAAAAGGTATATTTCGGTTTTAAAATGCACAAAAAAACTTGAAATTTCCCTCTTTTATTGTACAGAGGCATAGGTCATTGTCTCGATAATCTTTAGATTTCCATTGTTTGATCACGTGACCCAAAAATTCAAAATGGCCGCCACAAACGTTAAATGCAAATAAGCATACTTATAAGTTTATTGTTGCATTATTATTAACTTGTTATCAAAATGGCAGCCAAAAATCAAAAATGGCGGGCAGAATACCAATTTTGTCTTATAATCCAATATATGTATTGTCGTCGTAAAAAAGACACACAAACACATTTCCTCTTTTTGATGTACCAAAGAAGATAGATTTCCAGTTGTATCACGTAACCCTACAGAAAAAAGAGATTGAAAACCATGGCTGGCTGTGGCCGCACCCTGACTTGAACTTTTCTTAGGACGTGCACAGCATTGATGGTATTCATAATATCAGGCCCAGGCTTATATATCCCTTACATCCCAAGAGGAAAATGACTACCAACCTGACGATCACCGCAAAAAGGAAGGTAGCGTTATTGTCTTGTTAAATCTAGCAATTTCTCCCTAAACACAAGACAGAGGTCCGCTCCGTGATGTTTTTAAAAGTGGCAAAAATGGCATATAGGTATTTAAGGGATATACTAAATCGCCTGGTAATCATCAAAGTCCTTTCTTTGCAAACGTGAAAATTCTGCATAATATTGCAAATACGGCCGAAAAAATCTAGTCATTCCTATCTTATTTCTCTTCCTTAAGTACATAGGAAACCTGGTAGATACCGCAATAGATAGACTCAGAAAGCCTATGCAGGCGATCTTACCATAATAGCCAGTGGTGTATATAGATGGATGCAAATAGCTACTTCGACTAGTAAAGACCTCCCTAAATTAGACTAGAACAATGAAGGCAAAGTCTACAAAGTGTAAAAATCTGACCATGAAGAAGATCTATGTAGTCCGTCAGAATGGGAAGGAATCGACATAATATGCACCCTATGATGCTCATCTCTGCATAGATGGAAACAGTTCCCCTTCACCCACTAGGCATCCGTGAAGTTCCTTAGCCAAGAGATGTTCAAGGACCCAGTGACAAAGAGATGTGGTCATGTGTGGAGACCAAGTTAAATGATCTCTTGGAGAAGACTGACACTGACCAGGTGAACAGCATAAGAAGTTGTGGATATACGAAAACCACATCGTTAGTTGAATTTTCAGGGGAGTTCATTTACTGCTTCCCTATCTCACTTGCCAAGAATCTTGAAACTCTGTCAGCTCCATATCTGAAGGAGTGGGCAGGACTGCTAAGGTGTACCAATCCATCTATCTTGTACAGGAACATAAACAACAAAGATCTGCCACTAAAGGCCCTTTCTATCCACCTAAAATGTATGCAAGTTGTGAAGTATTTTGAAATATGCGGTTAAATCAGAAACCAAATTTGTATACGGACACTTGGTATCTAGACATAAAAAAGAAGAACTAGAATGGGATAAGAGAGCTACAAGAAAAGAAACGATATCAATGTGAACTTTGCAAATGACAGCATAGCCGACAAGGCCTCGAGTCTGGGAAAGGTAATGACCAGTTGAACAAGAAAGAACACAGAAATGCCCGGTCTGCACTTGTGAAAGAAGTGTCAGAGAAACAGATGTTTGTGTCCCGATATAGTAAAGCCCGGAAAGGAAAATGGCTATGTTGGGAGATGGCAATGCAAATGGACATCAGCTGGAATAAGCTCCTCTACTCCTGTTCACCAGAAATGCTGAAATTCTACCTAAACACTATATAGGATACACCTCCTACACTAGTCAATCTGAAGACATGGAATAAACATGCTCTTGGACCGTGTGCTCTGTATGGACTGTGGTGTGGGATGAAGACAAACGCCTTATCAAATTCCCGCCAAAATAGACACCACGTCACAGAGACTAGATGTCACCATCTATTTTCTTGCAAGGAAAGAAGGTGTTGACATTGAGCTAGCACTACTGGCAGAAGAGAATATGGCATGACCACAAGCACAAGAAGCTGGATGGGCATTGAAATACTTCCCAGTAGAAGTGGTATCCAGAGGATTCACCAACCAGACTCTGAGAACCTGCTTCAAATTCCTTGGGCTGACAAATAAAGAAACCAAGAAGGCATTGGACTCTGTATCAAGAATGGCTCTATACATTGTAGCTTACAAGAAACAACAAGCAGTTCGGTAGTTTGGATTTAGTCGCACAACTACACATCCTGCCAGTTAAAGACTACAAGGCAGACGCAGCATCGCACCAAACTAGATTCCCGTGACCAGCCATGCCTTGAATGGAGCTTGCTTTCTCTTCGGAGCCCTATCTTATGGTTTTCAATCTAAGGAACTGTTAAGGGGCATTGACTTGGCAAGTTGTTGTTCGTCACCTCGCATCAACTGTTCGTAGCTTCACAAACAAATATTGCATGGGCTTCCGTGTGTAGATGACACAAAGCCATTACAGTTACTGCAACTGGAGAGGGAGGGTTCCCGGGACCAAAGTGCTCAACTCACCACCACCAATACTGTGCACGTCCTAAAAACGTTGATGCAGATCAAGACAGGATTCGACCACGTTACATGATAAAATTGGAAATTTACCTTCTTTGGTACACCAAAAAGAGGAAATTCTGAGTTTGTGTGCGAATCTTACGACGACAATACATATAATGGATTATATGACAAAGTTGGTATCCTGGCCGCCATTTCGATTTTTTGGCTGCCATTTTGAGGCAAAATGGTAGCCATTTATCATTTGTGGTAGCAGCTCAACAACAAGTTAATAATCATAATTTCCTTATGATCATATCCTGAACTTATAATTACGCTTGTATTTAACGTTTGTGGCGGCCATTTTGAATTTTTGGGGCACGTGATCAAACAATGGAAATTTTAAGTTTATCGAGGCAATGGCCTATGCCTATGTACAATAAATGAAAAAAAAAAAAAAAAAAAAAGGATTCGACCACGTTACATGATAAAATTGGAAATTTACCTTCTTTGGTACACCAAAAAGAGGAAATTCTGAGTTTGTGTGCGAATCTTACGACGACAATACATATAATGGATTATATGACAAAGTTGGTATCCTGGCCGCCATTTCGATTTTTTGGCTGCCATTTTGAATTTTTGGGGCACGTGATCAAACAATGGAAATTTTAAGTTTATCGAGGCAATGGCCTATGCCTATGTACAATAAATGAGGGTAATTTCATTTTTTTTGTGCATTTTACAACCGAAATATACCTTTTTTTGCCTAAATTTGATTCAATATTGGTATTTTGGCAGCCATTTTGATTTTGTTTTCGGCTCAATTTCGATGCAAAATTATAGCCATGTGGATTTTGCGATAGAAGCTCAACAATAAGTTAATAAAGCATTTTCTAAATTACGAATATAATCTGAAAATTACTTTTATGGCCATGTATAGCTGGAAGGAGCGTTCATGGCGGCTATTTTGAATTTTGTAGGTTACGGATTTTTAAAAAATCGATTATTTTTCATTTTCAAGGTGAAGATCTGTGCCTTTGTTATTAAAAGGGTGGAATTCTGTGTTTTTGTGCGCATTTACGACGGAAAATATTGCATTTTTAGCCAAAATTGAATTTTGGCCGCCATTTTGTTTTTTAAGTCCAAAATAGGGTGGCCCCAAAGCTTATTGTCAAACAATATAGTCATGCAACATAAAAAATAGTGATAGGTGGTAGGGAAGTAGATTAGTTATGACCTGGGAGGTACCTGTCTATAAGTTTTTTATCATTAAACAGGACCATTGTATAAAATGAATCAGCAGGTTTTCAGTTAAGCCGATTCTATGTAGTAACTTTTGTAGCATGATCAATATGTTTTGTAAGGGCACCAAAGGCCTAGTCTCCGACATGACTGGGGATTGAACCCTAATCATATACCCCAGCGACTTAATTTGAATCTACTATAGGGAGATTATAAAACATTCGTATCGCATGGTCTATATGCGTGCTTCTAATTTTTGGCCTTAATATATTTAAAGTGCAAAAAGCAACGAGGTTTGGGCTGATCCCAAACATATAGATGTCACTTTAAGAGGTTATTCCGCTGATCAAAACGACTTCGATATTATCAGGGTAAAAGAATGCAAATGAGCTGGACATAAACTGCCTTAGAGCCATGAAGCTTTCAAATGGATGTGAAATAATGCAGAAGATGGTTAAGGGAGGAAGTCCAGCTTTGTAATTATGCATCGGATTTTACCTGTATCCTAATTAACTTGAAGGAGAAGAGGGCTGTAAACATGAAAATAGATGAGAGAAATAAATACTTGTCTTAATACACAAGAAATGACACGTAATTGAAGCAGAAAATCGTAATGGCCATGGTGCATGGGGCACGAAGGGTTATTGGCAAACAAGAAAGGAATGAGTAACGGGGTTTGTGGGGGGAGTTCTGTTGAAATTTGTGAAGTCGTGCCATCATAAATTTAAAAGAGGACAGTTAGGCCAAGAAGTTTAGTTTTAACGTGGAAATTTCTGGGAACAAGCTGAAAATGTTAGGATTGGTGCAGAAATGTGGCTAGAAAACGATACTAAAAGTCCCCTAAACTCCTCTTTGTGCTTTTTCATAAATAAGGGGCAAAGTTGTACAGGGGTAAAATACAAAATATAGAATTGTCCTTAAATGTGTTCCAACATTTTTGTTCATGTCCCAGGATCAATAAAAGGTCTAGTTTGCCATCTACAACCTGAGTTTAGTACTACAGACCAAATGCATTCAAGGCTCATCCTTTGGGGGTCAATATTTCAAAATGATCCATATTGAAACCAGATTCAAATTGCTCGTAGAGTCATATTAAAACAGAAACTGTTCATTCCAAATCACCTACATGGATTCAATATGGACATTAAGAGCAGAAAGCAGTGAACCCCATAGAGGCCTGTGAAACACCAGTCCACACTTGGCCCTGTAATGTTGCAAGTAATGACCATAAACCTGTTTAAATATTCATTTGGTGTCCATGTACAATAGATGAAGACTTTGACACATCTTTCAGAAGAATCCGACATTACCACCAGGAACATTGCGCCTTTTTTACATATAGTTATTAAACTACAAGCCATAGATAGGGCCCAAAACTATACCTGTTTTGAATCCTTGGGCATGGACAAAATGTTGGGAAACACAGTTAAGGACAATTGGAATATTGTAATTTACCCCTGTACAAAAATTGCCCCCTTTATTTAGGAAAGACACAAAGAGGATTTTGGGGACTTTGAGTATATTATTCTAGACACATTTTCTGCCACAAATTCTGAAAGTTGCCGCTTGTTCCCAGGAATTTCCACCTTTCCATTGTATTTTATTGAAACTTTAAAAACAAATACATGTTTAACGATCTTTAAAAGTATGCAATTTATTTTAAACAGTTACGTATATCGGGTTATTCCACTTTTTGGAGGGGTACCATTAACAGGTGTGGTAAAATTATATTGGAAATCAATGTTATTGCTAATTTGGTCAATGGTCATCAATGAGAAACTGTAGATTGCAAGTATTAAACACTTTTTTACAACACTCATATACGGTGTACACAGATTGACCTCCTAATGACCCATGTGACCTCTGACCTCATTCACAAACTGCAATAGCAACCGACATATGCATTTTAACTGTGTTTGTAACATTCGTACGTGGCATTCTCTTTCTTCAATCCATATTTCAATGACTTCTACTTTATCTAAGCTTCTGCAGTGTCTTTCATTGCTGGGCTGATATTCCTAATACCGGGCCTTTAATTTTACTGGGGTAATGATAGAAATATGAACATTCTTCTCACACCAAAATTTTAATTTTGATGGTAAAAGTGGGGCATAAAAAAGGTTATCAATTGGGTTACACACATTTATTGATGTATTTGAAGTATTCTTGGATTTTCCCCTAATACTATTATTCCATGGTGTTGTGACTTTGGTACTCTAATATTTTGCCTTACTGTGTTACACAAAAACCACTTGGTGATAATGCTGAGCAATATTACAATACCATAATGGTATATTTATAGAATATTCAAACAAAATCACTTAATTTAAAATATCAAAATTATCAAAATGGTATATTCTTAAAACCTTTCGAGTTTCAATAAGCCCAGGTTTGCACAACTGCACATATATAGTAATTAATTAGGCCTAGGATTTAATTAGGATGTAAAAGCATCCTCCTTTGATACTGCGCCACATTAACTTTGGCTACCTAACACATGTGAGTATACTGTCAACCAGCCGAACTCAGTCTTAAAAAAAAAAAAAAAAAAAAAGAAATAAGGAATAAAATAAAGCACTGGCAACTTTGCTATGAACTTGCAAACTTTGGCCATTTTTAGCATTTTCTACTCTTTTGAGAAAACCAGAAAATACCATGACACCCCCATCTGAAAATGGAACAATCCAATGCCTTTCTAAAGATCTTTTTGTTGCTATGTAAAGACAAAAGATGAATTGTCAAAATGAAATAAAATCAAATTATAGGATATTCTTGTTTACAATTGGTACCAGTCTGAAAAGTGGGAATATTCCCTTTTTTCCATGTGTTGGGAGATACTCATAGGGTCATTTTTAGGGGGGCCATAATTCTGCCAGTAGGGGAGTACTCAATATTTTTTATTATCATCATTGTTAATGTTTATGGACACATGTTTCAACCTAAAAGTATGAACAAAATTTGCCGACCCCCATCTTCCACCGACTGCCTGACTCTCTCAGGCAATCCTTCTTAACTTGAAGGAGAAAGAGGGATGTAAACATGAAAATATATGAGAGAAATAAATACTTGTCTTAATACACAAGACACTGCACGTAATTGAAGCAGAAAATCGTAATGGCCATTGGTGCATGGGGCACGAATGGGTTATGGCAAACAAGAAAGGAATGAGTAACGGGGTTTGTGGGGGGAGTTCTGTTGAAATTTGTGAAGTCGTGCCATAATAAATTTAAAAGCCAGGACATTAACCATGTTTACAAATCTTGTATATAGATCTATTTGTGCAGCTCTCAAAAAGGAGTTCTGAACTACCCTCTTCAAGGACTCCTTGTGATTCGACGTGGCATCGTAGGGTGTACAAAATCCGGGAACATCGTGATGGTGATTTTTTGCCTCATTTTAATTGGTCATTTAATGAATAAGGAGCAATGTGCTAATCCAAAATATATATCATAAACAATCATAAAAATCAATGTATTGTACCTTTGTTACTGGCACGGGTGTGCGTACGTGTCCTGTTGGCTTGATATCCGCATAATAAAGAACACGCAGTACATTTTATCTAATTCTAAATTTTTTTATACGTGCGTATACAAATTCCTACTTGAGATCAAAGAAGCCTTTTCCTGCAAATGTCCCAAATGTTGAAGCGATATTGTGTACCGGTACAGTTTGACCTCAAACAAGTACATTATTTATCTTGGTTTTGTTCTGGTGCTCAGCACAATGTTTAGTGTGCATTTTGAATCGCCATCACTGTATGTATATTTGCTTGAGACGATATGACAAATTTCTCAAATACTTTGCTCAACCATTTGGTATGTGTTTCCTACATAAAGTAGTTTAATGGAATTGTACACACCCCTATTTATTTTAAGAAATGTTCAATTTTTGTTCCTCCTCTCCCATTATCGCTGCTCATACCTTTAAATGACCAATTTTGGCCTCGTCACCGTCTATATTTAACACTGAACAGAAAACACGTACTTGGCACGTAAGCTTGACCTAATATACAAATCTGACTTGGTAAATCTTGGCCTAATTGTTTCCATCTAAATGAATCTACTTTCGATCTTTGACTCTCTAGTCCGAGAGGAGGTATAGTGTTCTTCCCACAATGCAATTCTTCCAATACAATTTTTGCACTGGTTGTCACATGAATTCATAGTGACAAAAAGTACCTAAATGAACAGAACTCATCCCAATCTTGCAATTTATGTACTTTTTGTCACTAATAAATTCATGTGATAAATTGTGAATTCCATTGTGGGTAGAACACTATACTTCCTCTTCTCTAGTCCAAGGCAATAGGTGAACCAGTGTGAAGGCGTGAGGAGGGTAGGTCCCCACTGATGACTGCATAAATGCTTAATTTTTGCACGAATCTTGATACATGCGCTTGATGGAGAAATAAAATCAAATTGTTATTCAAAAGGTGTTTATATTTCACAAAAAATTCACAACTGAAAACAAAGTCATGATACGTCGCTTTGTAGCGATATTAAATGACGTTTGTAGTGTAATTGAAGCCTCTTGCTCTTAGCATAGACAGATGTTTACAGATATACGACTCATACATAGATGCCAGACAGTACAAGCTGCAAAGCTGAGTCAATGCCATGAAATACTTCTATCGAATGTTCAAGAAAAACAAGAGGCATAGCACCTTCTGCTGACAAGTGGTATGAACCTGCTTACCCCCAAAATAAGATGAACTCTTAATTATAAGAATTGCTTCAAAATTTCCTGGGCTACAATACCGGTTGAAGTGTAAAAATTGTCCAAATCTATTGTGTGCAAATATGAAAATATCGGTGTGCTACAGAAAAGGTTGAATTATGTAGGATGCATAACAAATTATTAACGGCCATGACAAATTTACAAGATGTGCCAACTTATTATTTTTTTTAAGATCACATAATAGCACTAGGATTATAACTTAAGGAGATCACACAGTGCATTGGTATGCAAACTAAATCACTAGAGAATATAAACAAACATCAAATAAACATCTTAAGCGGATTGAATTACGATATTTTATTACGGAACACTCAAAAAAGCGCATTAAAACATTAGGAAAATCTACGTTGTTTAACGTTTTCAAATTTACAATCCTATAACGCCCACGATGGTAAGCGACCGGATGAGGGAGGGTTTAATAAACACCTATAACACATCCCTCTCTACTATCTTATGCATGTTATGTAATTATATCTTTTTTGTAAAAAGTACGAAACGAAAATGAACATTTACTTATTTACAATATCCTATTAAAAATAATCATATTAAAAAAAAAATATAAAACTGATCTTAACAAGAAAAGTACATCCAAACCTAATCCTCGAAGTTGCAAAAGAAACAAGCAAGACCAAAACAAACAAACAAACAAAACAACAAGAACTCGCAACGACCAAAATTAAGGCTTAATCCAACACGCAGAAAACTAATTCGACCTTCTGTTTCTGCCTTATGGTTTTATTAAGAAGCAAACTTCCATTTAAGTTTACCAAACATACACAAAACAACTGGCATTGATTTTTGGTGTTACTTTTACGTTGATAAACACTGAATAGATCGTCTCCTGAATGGTGAGTAAAACATACTCGTAAATGTACATCTCTCCGTCTAGCATAGCGTAAATCTGAGGGGATGGGAGTGGGATATATCCCCCAGATTATTGATAAGGTTGCGAGGTTCAATACGATCATCCCCCCCAAATGTTGATGCCCGTTCATGCGTTTTTGACCAAAAAATAACCTCAATTTACCTTTTTAGTTTAAAAATGTTAAATTTCCGCGTGCTTCGCGCGCATTTTGTTCTATTACAATGATACATTTCACGATTTTAGCTTCTAAATGGCAAAAAAATGTAGCGCGTCGCGCGAACATGTGACTAGTAAAGAACTTTCGGCAAACCCCGTTTCATCATAAATTTTCATAACCCATCCCCACAATGTCAAAAAAGAAATTTAAGCCACTGCCGTCTAGATAAAAACGTGTAAAGAGGTTATATCCTGTTCCTTGTTTGTTTCAAAGCACACTTCCTATTTTTTTTTAGGGACCAAGGCTAAAAATACTTGCGTCAAGCAGACTGCTTACGGCTACACACCGTTGTCAACTCAGTTCATGCGTCCATGATCATGATTATAAAAATCGACATTGATGCAGTAGGAGGTCCATCGGTCCGGGGGAACCACTAATATATCCCTACCAGTCCCTTAACTGCGTTTAAATGCACTTCTCAAAAAATCACGGAGCGGACGCTGCCTTGATTTAGGGGAAATTGCCCCTATCGATCTAACAAAAAAATAACGCTACCTCTTTTTTGCTAGGGACGTCGGGGATACGGCATAAGCATGGTTAAAAAAAATTATTGATTTTTTAAACACTTGATTTTGATTTTGCTACCTAAGTGAGTAATTTACGAGGGACTGCATAAATACCCTAAAAAGTATTTGCACTGGTTTTGCTACCCTAAATGACTATGTGAATATGTTGTTCATATTATAATATACTTCGGCAGATTGCTACTATAATGAATTGACCCCTTCATTTGAAAGGCTCCTCTTGGGCAATATACTGCTTTGTACTCGTCGACAAAATCCTAAACTAAAATGGACTTTTTCCACTTTGATAGTGCTAGTTAAGTATTAATGAAATATAAATTTTGTGTATGAAGTAAAATAGGTCAACTAAAACTAAAAGATCTCACCTGAAATCGGATAAATCCGGAATAACTTCCAAATTTCACCTTTTATACAATAAACCTTTATGTGTGGCACAGAAACAATATGGTGGTGTATTAATAAACCTCAGATAGAATTAACATAGGATGGTAAAAGAACAATTTTATGTACAACCATGACATTTTCTTTATGAAGGACATCGATTTTCGATTAGCTATTTCACACACCCTGATTATATGTGGTCAAGACATTCTGTATATTTAAAAAAAAACAATTTGTAGCAATGCAGGCGCCATCCTCCAGAATCTCTGAATACACTTTATGTCCAAAGAAATGGTTAATATTTCTGTTTTATTTGAAGCTGCTCCAACGACCATGTCAAATTTGTTCAAGTTAATGTACGAATGCAGTAATTTTAAGGTGCATTTCGTGGTGAATGATGTCCTCGCAAAAAAGGCTATTTCCATAATTAAAATTTCATGTTATAAGCAAAATTTTGTATCAAAGTGCCATTTAGAACACTATGTTGTGAATTTCTGTTGTGTTCGGACTGAAAATAGAACAATACGAATTTCGTACAAAGCACAATCGAATCTGCACTTATACTTACGACCGTGGCTCAGATGATATGAAAATCTCAAGATAAGTCTGGGATGAGGTTATGGATACGGAATGTCCCTTTAATTAGACGTTCAAAATCGAGTCTTCTCGAACGGGGTTTGGGGGGGGAGAAGAAGGTTTGAGGTGTTTTTGCTTACTTTAACGGATGCTAAACAATACTTATTGGATCCAACCTTAGGAAATGTGGGTAACTCTCGCAAGAGGGCGTTTTTAAAAAACTGGCTGCCAAACTTCAGATGTTATGAGGTGAGCTATTGTGACTAATACAGCAATTTTATCCAGAGTTCTAAGTTGCAAAACTGCAAAATATATGCCTTTCAATAATCACTATAGGTGCCAGTGCTTTTCAATTGAAATCATCTACGATGGTTTTTTTTTACAAAATTCGCTCATATCCATTAATTAAATGATAAGTCCCACTTCAGTGCCCAAGAGGGGGTTCCATAGTACCCACATTTGATTTTTTTGTCGGATTTATTCGTTACGCAATCAAATTTTTCAAGTCGTTTTTTGCTAATTGTCTGTTTTTATGAATACGCTCTTCCGATCTAATAAAAATTTAATCCGCCCACTGCTTCATTAGAAAAAATAGGTTGGGTCCCTAGGAACCCCCCTCTTGGGCACTAACGGAAGTGAACAAAATCAAGATATTTTACTAATTAAAAATTTGAAGTAATTAAATCTGGGATTTATTTGCTAGATATATACCTTAGGAGGCAATTAATTAATAATTAATAATACTTAAATCAAATAACCTTTTAATGCTGATAGCATCAATTTTAATTTGTCATGACCGTGGTCTGAACTGTGTAAGTCTATGAGAAAAACCAAGGTGATTTTGAAGTTTCGAGAAAAATACAAGATTTTATAAATGTGGCTATATTTTGCAATGATATTTTAATTGGTTATTCTAGAGGAGATATCATGAATTATTTTGGTTCAAACCTATATTGGCGTTGTGCGCACGGATATGTGCCCAAACACTCCAAAGTTTAGGGCGAACCACTTTTTCTGAGAGTGACAATTTCAATTTGTCCATAGGTCATAGGTCAAAGTTCGGCATTTTAATTTTTAATTGTGGTATGTGGTTCTTACGTGACCCCCATTTACTTGTGTTAGTGCAGGAGTCAAACTTCCATGGGAAGTGGTTATCTGGTTTGGTCACTAGGACCCCCCCCCCTCTTGGGCACTAACGGAAGTTTTTTTAGCTTGGCACTTAAGTGTTTTAAATGTCAAAGTCTGTTTTGCAGAAATAGCTGCATATCCCTTTAACTCCTAATCGGATTGGACGTCGCATCGATTTCTAGCCAATTTCGTATACATCTTTCAGCAATATCTCAGCTTCAATCCTTCATTTTCTTATCGGATGTTTTTGAACCATGCTTTTTATGTGGGTACTGATTGAAGGCCAAACTATTAAAGTGGGTTTTCAAGACGTCGTTTAATGAATATTGAAAATGTACTCCCAAAGTGTCATCTGTTCAGAAAGAGGACCGGTAAGATCTCTCTTGACAGTGAATTTTTACCTCTCAAATTTCAGAAAGAGTCAAATGATATTATTTCAAACAGACAAATGTTCGCAAGGTGAGAAAATAAACAAACTTTGTTCAAGAGATACATTTTAAAAGGGCCACTGTTCTGAATGTTAATTATTATCCCAATTGCTCAACTTCAGTGTTTCACTCGAGTTGGATTTGTTCTTTGCTGCAGTAACATGTAGTACACAAGCCCTATAACATAACACAGGCATGTGCTTGTACTTGGAATGTAGAATTCTTTTGTTCGTAAATCGATCGTACAAAAGAATTGTTTGTTTTACGTAAGAGTTTACGCATTACGTATGGCACCTAAAACTGGGTGTTTTCGTAAGGGTTTTTAACCCTCGTCTTACCAAGCCTTTTTGTTGTAACACGGTTTACCAAGGGGGGGGGGGGGGTGGTTACCACCCCCCCTCGAGCATTCGTTATAAAGCACCTGATGCTTATGATTTTGATACCAGTGGATAGCTGTAGTTCTTCTATTTCCATTGATATCAAAATAAGTACCAACATACCTAGTATGGCGTCACAATAACGTCATCAAGTCCGTGAGTCATCAAAATTGGCATTTTCCACAGAAAATGGGCGAAAATCCGATTTTGCACTAAAAAACCTAGGAATATTGGATTTCCATGCGTTTTTAAGCTCTAAATTATGGCAACTGGCTAGTTTTACATAAACATAGAGTTTTAGAGCCATACTGTGCATAATATGTTCAAAAATGTACCATAAAATATCCCCCCCCCTAATACCATTCGACTTTGACGGTATACCCTATAACCCCGGTGAAGGTGCTACCTTCACTTTTTTTCGATAAAATAAAAAACTAACCCGTAATCAATCTAATCCATTTATGACATTTCTTATACAATTTACATCTCTCCCTGTCTGGCGCCAAAGATGTTCTAGGATGTTTAATCTCTCAAAACTAGGTTAAGCATAACTCAATGTCATCAACATCCACACACGCACGGAAACTTATTTAAGAATTTCTTATTTGTTGAAGTTTCTGGATTCTATACATCTTTCATAATCTGCATAATGGAAAGTGACACATAAACCATTCTGGCTTGCTAGCGATTTTAGACGGGCGGCGCCTTGGTTCCTTCTAATTGTCATCATTCACCTTTGGCCTACTTAATCTGTTCTTATTCTAGACTTTTGCAGGCGATTGCTGGACACTCCCGTTCTTATGAGATTATCGTTTTGATTAACAATCGAAATCCCCAATTCCAATCCCTGTTGATGATTACTGCTTCTTCAAATTTTCTGGATTAAGTGGTTCTTTGTTCTTTCCAGCTCATACATAAGCTAGGATCGCAATTTATAGACAAGGCTTGTTAACGAGTTACTAACTGTGTAGGAAGAGACTTTTGATGTTGATTGATGTGTTGTTTAGTTTGTATGCATGCCACACCTTGGGTATCCGTTTGGAGGACCCACTTGTTTTTATTTCTCTTCTCCGTTTTATCTTATCTATTTTAAAACCAGGTCATTTTGCAATCATGGGTCACAGTCAATAGCAACACCTGTCTTTATGGTGTTGGTTATATCTTCTTTCTGAATCTGACCTCCTTTTTAGACGCTTCTCAAGGATATTAAAAAGAAACGTATCTCTAATTCAAAGGTGCATTTCGTGATTTTGGCATCTTTTGGTTATTTTGTGATTCACTAGATATTCTTAAGAAAACTTAATCCCAGATGTTAGTTGATTTCAATAGTGCGTCTTGGTGTTATGTTCTGAGCAAATGTTCGTATCAAAGCGCAGCTTATAGCCCACTGTACTTTTGACCGTTTACGGGCAGAAAGTACACAATTTTGAATCTCTTACGGAGACAATCAACTATGCAGGTTATACATTAAGCTTACTATAATACTAACTTAAAGTTTAGAGTTAAAAATCTTAATTTTTTTAAGGAGAACGTTACTGTGGATCACAAAGTGAACATTTAAATAGCAATAGTTACAATGGTTCGGTGCAGCAGGGTTAAATCATATCTTAGTGTCCGATGAACGAAATATAAATGTTTCATATTAAAGTTGGGATGCTTTTATTCAAGGTCCATGAAATCATTCGTTGCCAGTCGTCATTTAATGCAAATTGTTAGGTTTGTACGTGAATAAATCAGACAAAGTCATAGTTTGCTGTATATTTTACACATAAAACTGATAATAAAGTAAATTTGATCAGCAGACAAGCTTATAGAAATTTAAAGACCGTTGAGACATAATTGTATCAGCTGTCATATTAATATAACATATATACCTAGTATTCGCAACTTTATAGCATAATACTTTTTCTTAATGAAACAAAGAAGAAAAGAGACAATAGCAAATAAACAGAAAAGAGAGAGAGAGATTCAAAGACAGATAGACAGGTCTATGGAATGAGACAAGACGAGACAAAGACCGACAGTGAAACAAAAATCGAGCGAGAGACAGAAAGAAAAAACATGTCTTTATTACAAACTGAGTGCTGTGGAAAATTTCAAAGATTGTATTTGTCATGCTTTCATACTATTGGCATTGTGTTATAGGTATTTCGAAGTAAAGAGGTCATATTGTTATTCAATCATATCAAGATATATATTTTAGCCCACGGTTATTTATTAAGCTTACATTGCATCTGCAAGAAAACAGCCACTGATGTTGTTTAAATAATTCTTCAAATGCACCTTGACATTCATGACCTATTTTCTATAAAGCTAGCTGGATTAAGAACACCGCAATTATATGTGGTAGCCTCAGCCAGGTTAAGTTCATCATTTCTGGCCAGTGCTATTCTACTTACAAAAGTCACATTTGATTTTCAGTTGATCCATTTTAATCAATAGAGAACAACGTTAACGGAAACAGAAATACCAAATTAAAGACCCTCCCCGCTCTGTTTGTATAGCAATATTAAAAAAAACATGGACATAGTTTTAACTGCGGATTCCTTCGCGGCACTTTTGAAAGAATTTACAAAGTCGATCTACCTAGTGACTAACGGTTCTCTTATCAATGTCAAAGATGCATATTCCTTTGAATTAAATAGGTCCCGTGAAGTCACTGTAGGAGAATATAGGTATTTGTCGGTGCGTTGGACTAGAGCAAGTTGAACAAAATTGATTGAGATGGTACCACTTACAATTGAATATATGGTATAAACCGGTTCACCTAATCTGATTGATTTGACGGCAGTCTATAGATGGGCTTGAGGAGCATGGTATCTTCTAATTTACTGACGGTCACTGCTGATTCAAATTGAGATCCTACCTTGACCAACTCCATGCCTGTGAGCTAAAACTAAAACGGGCGAAAACAAGATTACTCTTGTAGTAACGTTGGTGTTAAAACGTTTTAATCTCGTTATTTTGCTCCAAGCCCCCAGGTGGAAAGGGGGTCACTGTCATTTACTTCGTGTAGTAGTGTTATATGGCCTCCATTTTTCATGAATTAAACTTGTAAAAATATATTTTACTCAATTTTATTTGAGACGAGATTTATCACGGAAAAGTAATTTGTTTACGATTAAAGAGAGGACGAAAGGGGAAATACCCCAGTTTATTTTTGCTAGTGCACCTGTTTAGACATTTGCAGTTGCAATAGGGGAAGTGGGGAATTCCCCAAGGCTGCTAAAATTAGAAACTTGTTTTGCTTTGAGATCAAAACATTGTAAGATCAGGGGATTTCCCCACAAAGTTATATATGGAAAATGATGTGATTCAGGTTATGTTTATGCTTGATGATGATTTTGTTAATGATTATTGTTAGAAAGGGAAATTCAGGGGTCTGAGAAGTTAAATAAGTACTTGTGGACTGAAGGACTGGGCCAGCAGTTGAAAGCAGGAGCTAAACTAGAGCTCTGGAGCCGATAAGTATAATTATTATAGCTAGTTCTCTACAATAATGTTAGATTTAATGTTTTGGATGCCGCCGGAGCTTGATAGCTACATTGTCTGCTGTCGTCTGTTAAGCCAAAGAGCTCATTTTCGGAATCAAAAAAAGAGATTCCAATTTGTGGTCCTATATGAGGACAAAAGCGACAGACTGATGGTGTTGTTATATTACATGGATTTACAAGACGGCCTTCTGGCCGTCTTGTTCTGTTTCTGATGCGTCTTTACAAGACGGCCTTCAGGCCGTTTGTTCTGTTTTTGATGGGTTCTTCTTTCTTTCTTTCGGCAGATTTTAAACCAGCGTCGAGCTCAGTCAAGGTTTGACGTATTTTAACCAGACTTACATCAAATGACCGCTTGACCCGTCCCATTATGTCCATTATGGCATTGCACCCCTCGTCTGACTTGACCTGGCCACAGGCGTCAAATATGTAATTGTTAATGTTACAAATTATCTTTCTACAGCATACGTAGATATCAACTAAATGGTCAGAGGAACAGTGACACTTGCTTCATATAGGGTGTTCAGGGATAAGGAATCACAAGGTCATTACGGGGGTCATTTCCGGTTTGAAAGCACAAACATTGTGAAAAATATTTTAAAAATCGAGGTCCTTACAATACGTAGCAGGTCGTGACGTCAATAGAGCACATGTATTGTACCAGGTGGGGTTCTTCGGGTTGTCCACAGGTTTAGGATCGAAGGGTCATTAGGGTCACTTTCCGGTCCAAAACCCAAAAACCCAATATTCCAAAAAATATCAAAAATGTTAATCTCAAAACCCAAACATAGTTCAATGACTTCAATTTCAGATTTGCATTTATGTTACCTGGTGTTGTATGCAAGTATTTTTATTTTGGAGGTCAAAGGGCTTTAAGGTCATTCCGGTTTTAAGGTCAATAAGTCAGAATTTGCTCGACAGAACTAAGAATAGTAGAATTTTTTATTTGCATTGGAAAAACAATGAATTTTGTTGTGTATACGAGTTTTTTTTTTTTTATACCGGGATCAAAGATCTACAAGGGGGTCAAAAGGTCAAATTTTGCCAAAAAATTGCTTAAAAAATAAGACCAAATATGGATTTATCTCAGGCCTTATAGAGGACAGATAAAGCCTGTTATTAATACAGTGATGTAACATTAATAGGAGAAGAGTCATGCTAGTCTCGACCCCAAGGTCAAAAGTTCAAGGTCAAAGGTCCAAAAGTTACAAAACCCAGCTCCGATGAACTGAAATTTGACACGTTAATCCTCGTGATATCGTAAATACCGAACAATAACAGTTGACCCTATACGTGACCCAGGTGTTGGTCAGTTAATAGAGGTGGCAAAGGTCAAATCTCTGACATTCTTGGATTTAGTTGAAATCAATGAAACGTTTCCTCATAACGTTGTTACCACGTAAAAAAATACATTTAATGACATTTGTGACAATTGGTCAAGTTACGGGGCCAAAGGTCACTTTAAGGGCGCATTAAGGGGTCACCATTCCTAATTAAGCAGCCTTGGTGTCATGTCTCAGGCATGACTAGTATTATCTGTTTCCCTCTGATGTCCTTCCGACCGGCTTTAAAACGATCCCAGAGTAAAAACGCTTGTCCGTTCAAACCGAAATCGGTTTCAGCAGAATAAGGTTTCAGAGCTTTGTATGGGTTGTACAGTTTCCGGTCAAAGGTCACGAAGAGGTCAATATGGCCAATTAGGTCAAAATCTAAGAAAATGCTTCTTTCCTACAAAGAGGGCGACTGATGACGTCACTCATGCACATGCATCCCCTATGACCAGTGTCTATGGGAATATTCACAGATTTGAGATCAGTGGTCAGGAAGGGGTCATTTCGCATATGATGATTTTATATGTCCTAGCGGATTTGAGCACAGTGTCTTCAAAAATGCAATATTTTCAGCCAAAATTAAATTTTAATGTGCAAAAGGCATCAGAGGGAGGGTATCCGTGGCGTTATTGAGTAACAAAACCAGCCCGTTCCAAAATTTCAACGCGAAATGGCCTCAAAATCCCTTCTACTATTGACAAGTTTCAATACTGAACCCCTGCATTAACGTCGTCTGCTAGACCAGGGACTGATATAGGTGGCGTGGTCTATCTTACGATTTGGATTGTAAAATTAACATTTGCCGCTGTTCCTAGATACATCCATGCAGAAATTCACAGCTTTCATTTGACACCAATTTTACCTCCTTAGTCCAAATAGTCGACAAGATATGCCTTAAAAAGTTTCCGATTTTGTTTTTTAAAACAGGAGAGTACTTTGCATCCCACGATTTGCCTGAACTATTTAGCTCTGTCCACTGACATGTTGGATTGAGTTGAAATCAATAATATTATCCTGTACAGTTGGTAAAGGTTGCAACGAGAGATTTTCACATATAGGTTGTCACTAAAAAAACGAAAAGTAATGATTTTTGCCCTGATGTAAAAGCTTTCAGTCGAAAATATCCCAATCTAAAAGGATAAGCTGAGAAATGTTCTTTGGTACAAAAAATGTGAAATTTCTAAGTTTCGTATAGGAGCAAATACGGAAATGTAACCTATGTTATATGGAAATATAAGATAAATCAAAACACTTTTTTTTTCTCTTTGAGAAACAGTATGTAGCCTAAATAGTTAAAGGTAAGACATGCTTAAGTGTCTAATCGATATGAAATTACTATATGACACAATCTTTGGGTGCCTCAAAATCTCTCGTTGCACCTTTAACACGTTAAAAATACATTTAATGACATTTGTGACATATTGGTGAAGTTACAGGGTCATCAAAGGTCAGTCACTTCAAGGGGTCATTAAGGGGTCACCATTTCCATCCAATAAGGCAGTCTTGTAAATTGACTGTCCAGGTCTAGTTTATTATTGTGGAAACATTAGGGCGTCGAGGAAAGACCCGTCATTGAACTGCGGACAAAAATTATCTTCAAGACCTGAGAAGATTCCAATGGAATATCACCAGAGGATTTATAAGCGTGACTGCAAATGCTGTCATTTGGAGTCTTCCGCTGTGAGGACATATTATCGTTGAACTGCAAAGCGACTTTTAGTTGGAGACAAATTGAAACTCTGAGGAAGATTAGAAAAATTAGCTCACCTGTGCACCAGGCTGTTTATTTGTGTTTGAAATGGTATTTCTGACCTTTGACGTCTACGAGACGTCATAAACATATGCAATTGAATAATGTGTGACGATAAAAAAATGGAAATTGAATTTCCTTATATTTCTAAATTATCAGCAGAGCAAAATAAAATCTTATCTTTTCAATGTCATTCTCCTTTATTCCGGCGCATGCCTCGAATCTGTTAGAAATGCAGGCAAAGGTCTTAATAATTAAGATTTGAAGCCAAAATGGCAACCAACCGGGTGACATAACTCATGTGGTAACTGTCCATACACCCCACTATGATAGGGGGACATAACATCGAAAACTATATTAATGGTGATTTACCCCCATTTTAGTACTTTGTTTAATGCCAAATTAACGTGTGACATAAACCCACGTCCGTCCATAGCCCAGGTGACATAACCATGGGTCTTCAGTGATAATATCATTGCATTATTTTGTTTAATGCCAAATTAACGTGTGACCTAACCCACGTTCCTTCCATAGCCCATGTGACATAAACATGGGTTTCAGTGATAATATCATGCCATTATTTGATCCAACTTAGCGTGTGACATAACAACGCCCTTTACTACATGCGTGTGAACTAAACCATGGATTTCAGAAAACACGTGCCCTCATAAAAGATTCCCTCGCATTCGGGTGATCTACCCCGAACTTATGTTGCAAGGTGATTTACCCCATTGGGTTTTTTACCGTTCCCCAATAACCCAGGCGACGACTCCCACTAGGGAGGGTGGGAGGGTTGACAAGAAACGGCATACACCTGAAAATGGAGAAAGCTCAGATCACAATGAAGAACCTAAGCAGCGCATGCGCGGACCACAGTCCCATCATGCGGATGTTTTAACCCAGATTGATCCCACATGCGTAGTCTTAATCTCCATAAAAAAATCAATATGAAAGGAAAGAAATTTTACCGGAACTGGTACCTTTGAACAAACTCACATTTTTAAAATCTAAACCAATTATATATCATTTTAAACCTTAGATAATGTAAATATGAAAGATATTATTATCCAACAAAAACTCATTTAGAACCTCAGCTCACGATTTATGGTTTTAGCTCAACACTCTTCACATATCTCAACACTCTGCATACATCTCAACACTCTTCAACTATCCCATATATAATATAAATCATGAATCAAGAAATAAAACGAAACCGTTCAAGATAAAGACATAAAATTGGTGTCATACAGCCTGTCTTAAAAAAATGGTACAATCAAAAACCGATTTTTTTCAATATTATATCTCAACATAAGTAAGTTGTTTTGTATATCACATTCAAGAGAAAATACCAGGCTTTCCAGGATTTTTTGTTTCATCTCAATTGCTTATTTCAATCGAGAGATAACTCCAGTTTACTGCGGAACACAAAAATCGAGTTTGTGCCACTTTCTGGTTAGGTGAAAACGGTGAACAAATTAGTTAAACATAAGTTATTCACACTTGAACAGATATGGAATTCTTTAAAAAGGGATAACTTCATAAAGAAACTCTAACAGTTACATAATGGTGGAAGTTATGATTAGTAAGTTCTGGCTTTAAGATAAAGTGAATAACATTCCACATACTGTTGTTTGTCAGATGAGAACATGAGTGTACAACCGGCGTACAGCAATCTGGAGGAGGGAGTTTCTATGGTCTTGAAGTATCATGAAACGCAAATTCCTACCACCACTCTGATACTTTGCTTCCAAATTCAAATTTTTATTGACTTCAACAATTAGTAAATGCACAAAGATAGTGCAATATTTTAAACCATTTCTTTGGATTTGGAGTGTTTATTTTGGTTGCAATTACATTCCTTCTGGCATGTTTTAACATATACCAATCTTGTAATAAATTCAAAGCTCCATTTCATTGACGTGCAATAAATATTTGTATTGTTTGTTATTTATGAAAAGAAGATTTTTATAATTGAACTGATTATGTTGACTATTAAAACTTGTGTTGATAAAAGTAGACTTCCTTTGTTTACTAAATTTAATCTGTGTTTTGTTTCTTTTTGTCAAGTTGAAATCTTTTGTGAGCTTTAAGACAGCATGGCATAGCTAGGCGAAACAACTCTGCCATGCATAAAAGTGGCACAAAATCGATTTTGTATATCGCACTAAATTGATTAGAAATTTGTACAGAAGATTGGTGGAAGGAGAATTAGGAGTTAAAGAAATAACATATACATGTATTTGCATGTACATGTGCAGCCACGGCGGATCAATTTGGAGAGGGAGGTCCACTTAATTTGCACTGTCTCTTTCTGAGTAATTTTCTTAGTACGCTAAATCTTTGAAAGAACCACAAAATATAATGGATACTTAATATGTTTACACACAGAGTAGAAAGAACGAAATAGAATCAAGTATGAATAATAAAAGAAAGAAGGACAGAAAAAAGAGTGAAGGGGAAATGATTTTAAAAACCTCGAGACACTTATCAACGAACGGGGGTGTCACCTCGGCCCACACATCTTCCAAAGAAAAACGCATTCGAGTGTTTTGTGCAGATGAGATTTAAGCAGACATGTTTGATGGAAGGGCGAACAAATCCCATGCCGCTAGCATTGTTTTAACAACCCAAAAACAAACCATATGCAGTGTTTTATACGCCGCAAGAAAAACGCACTTTTAGATGAACTAATGGTAGATGCAGTGTTCTGAAACATTACTTCACGCTCGTTTTCACCGTGTTCTAAAATAGAATCAATAACACTCTTTGTAAAGAAACACATTCTATTTTTATGAATACTTTTAAGTGTACCACCTCAGAGATAACTAAATTATTCTTGAAAAAAAAACAGTAAAGATTTTTTCTGAACTCGGATTTTGTAGGATAGGTCTATAAAATGTTAATACCTCATTCGCATCGCTCATTATCAGTGCCTATAAAGGTGGGTTCATACTTTATCGGTAGAAGTCTGAAGATGCTAGCCTTTCAAACATGTTTTTATAAGCACACATAAGTATGTTTATGCACCCTGCCAATGAAGTATGAACCCATCATAAAGCATTTTTGCACTACAACTTACCCGCTTTACTTCTAAAAATATACAGTTTGACTGTGTATAACAAAATATCTATAATGGTTTATTTGATAGTCGGATTATTATTTATGTGCAAAAGGCATTTTGTAAAATAAAAGTGACGAATATGCTGCCAATGGAAGTAGGTATTAGCCAATGGTTATCCAGAAGATTTGTTTGATGATCCATCTTCAGAGTACATTTAAGGGAACTTTCAAGATTTATAGTCGTGCTCGCTTATTTATCTCAATATAGGTTGACAAAATTACATCATTTGGACTGTTGGACCTAAGTATCGTGTATGTGCCAAATCTTTCGCGCAGATTTGACCCTTTCCGCAAAAGATTCGCGGTATCTACTAAACCGTAACAATCCGAAGATATCATATTATCATGAAATACCCCTTTAGTTGTTTTTGCCCAATTTTAATATCATTTAACTTGTCTTGTGGGTGCAATAATGTTGTATCTGCATATCTGTCATTTCAGACCTCTTTTGCTTTCTATTGTTTTTATGCCTTCTTGCATTAACAAGTTTTTCTTTAAACTGAGGCTGGCATGTCTATGAATTGTGTTTTACAAGTATTTACAAAAGCAAGAAAAAAATACCCAAAATGTCAGTTACAACTTTACTGCACTCACACGACGTTATGTAGTCACATTTGGATACAGATTTAAATGACACTTGGTTTTATTCTTTGGTCATTGCAGGAGATGTGTTTCTACTAGTTTACAGTGTGGATAGTCGAGAATCATTCCAAGAAGTCTTACGCCTACGACAGCATATCATTGACATCAAACGAAGCAACGAAGGACCAAAGGCAGTTCCAATGGTAATAGCTGTAAACAAATGTGACAAACTAGAAGAAAGAACGGTGAAGCTAGAGGATGTTCGCCGATCTCTGGGATCGGCTCGTCGCTGCACCTGCTTAGAAGCTTCAGCTAAAGAACATGTGGAGATTGACACATTGTTTCAGGCCTTATTTGAAAACGCGCGCCTTCCAAGCGAAATGACGCCCTCTCAGCACCGTAAAATAAGTGCCTCTTCTTCCCCTGTGCAGTCATCACGTGGACTATCACTACGCAGGCGTAACAGTGACGCATGTGGCGTGGTGTCTCCAAATGCAAGAAGACCGAGTCTGAGGAGACTTGATACAAGTGTGGACAAGCGCTTTGCGAAATGGTCAAAGAGACGATGATGTAGATGATGATGATGTTGACGAAAATGGGGAGTGCCGAAGGAAGCGTGGATGTGAAATCCAATAATGATGGTTACCGTGGCAACAAACAGTCACGGTTGACAAATTTTGGCTGATAACAAAAGTATTGGATGGATTCCCGCGAGGCTTTGCAGTAAGCCCAAAATCTGTCAAGCAATGTGTTTTACCTTTCTTCAGCATTCATGGCAATAATGGTAGCAATATAACGAACGGATTTCTTCAAACTTGAAAACAGATGACCCCAATTTTGCCAGATACGTCAATACATTCCAGTCATATTGCATATTTCATTCTCAATTGTTAAAAATGGATTGAAAAACAAAAGTGTTTGCGGACATAATGTTATTGGATGCACTAAACCTGTAAACTATTCTGCTAAAATGACTCGTACGCACAATATTTCCCATCTGCTAAATCACCGTCTCTTGTGAGTGTACAGATACATGTCTGTTTTTAAGATTTAAGATTGCTCATATTACTTTTTTAACTTTGCGCATAATTTTTTCCCTGATGGGGGCGCAATTGAAAGTGAGGAATCGCAAACGTTTCAATGGTTAATTCTATGACTTTGTTATTTGCAAATTGAAACATGTTGTGCGGGTGTTTGATCCATTTACACTTATTTTCAAATTCTAGTCAATGTTATAGAAGCATCAGTTTTTCTTAATTTAATAATACATTGTTTCCCAGTTTAATATGTAGTTAACGCCTTTTTAATAATCTTTTAGGGAAAATAGTTTAAACGTTTTGATTGGCTACAATTTCTCTGTGCTTCTCATTTTGTTAAAAAAAACAGTCAATATAATTTACGGTTTTATTAGTATTTGTAATTGTGTAAGTCTTAATTTTTGCAATCAGTTCTTTAGACATATCGTATCCAAACAAATACTCTCTTAAAAGTAAACGAGGCATGTTAATATTAAAGTTGTGATATTTTAGAAACCAAACAAGAAGTTTATTAGCTAAATACAATATGTTAACGACAACCTCACGAAAGTTTGTTTTATGCTTAATACATTTGGGCCTAATCCTGAAAAATTACATAAATCCGAAATTATTGGATTATATGCCTTCCATATTGGTATAACACAATAAAGCCATGGTCTGGTCATGATCAATGCGTGGTTGTCATATGCAGTTTTGATCATGACCTGAACATTTTTCCCCAAATGGAACATACACCATTGTAACTGTGACATCCGGAGGGGGGGGGGTGTATGGAATTTATGTGGAAAGGCCAAATGCCGTGCTCGATCATCATACCTATTCTGCTTCACAAGTTACGCGAGTACAAATCGGTTAGATGTTGTTTCATAAAAAGGGTGTGCTTTGACGAATATCGTGTATTTAATGTTGTAATTATTTGTAAATGCAATTAAAGATTCAACGAGAGATTTCGAAACATCCTTAACTATCCGGCGTCATATGTAGCGATTTCAATATAGAATAATAGGCTGGATTACGTATTTGCTGTAATACAATGACAATTGAAGAAATATTTCGTTCTTCTAAAAACTTTAATGCTGTGCAAAAATTAAGGCTTTCAAACTTTTAGGGACACCTGATATGTAAAATCTCTCGCTGAATCCTTGATAATATTTTTTATTATTCTTGAGGAGGGAATGGTGCCCTCCATGCATCCAAACTATGATAGGGCTGTATTTTTTTTATCGGTATCAGGTTGCTGTTATCAGCTATATAGATTTCCTAACGTTGAGGCATACAAAATAATTTTCTCACAAAATATAATATAACATTTCCTACACTCAAACTTTATTCTTTTGAAAAGAAGCTCACTGTAGTTCTGTTTTATTTATCGGAAATCAAAAATTAAAAGGGTAACCACCTTAAAAAATACCCGTGTATAGCATGTGTTGGCCATTGAACCTGTATTAATTGACGCCTTGGGCGCTTCAATCTACTTATCGTACCATCAAATGGACTTTTAAAATGGCATTAAATTGTAGCTTCTTTACATAACCCTTTTAACATTTTGCCATTCACATCGTGATATCATTTACAATATTGTTACAACATAGTAGCTTATATGCAGTGGGAGCGATGACTTCTGTAGATAAAATGACATTATGTCGGTGAGATAAGAGTAACTCTTCCATAGACCTGATGGAAAAAGATCAAAGGTTCCGCATTTTTTCCCAGATGATTGATTAATGGAAACACGTGTCTGAGACACTTGGACTCTGCTTAAGAACAGCGATATTGATTGCTCGATCATATCGCGATAACTAGGTTAGTTCTATGATATATATTTTCTTGAGTTTACCAAAATGATGCTGAAACTGCGGAGCTGTTTTGAAGCTGTTAACTTCCCTGTAATTGATCGTGTTAATGTAATTAAAGTGAATGCCTGCTCCTTTTTGACAAACAAATTATACATAATGTGTTCTACTATTCCATCCTGTGCATGTGAAAATCTAAAGAGATTGCTGAGCGATTACATACCATGCATTACAAGCTTCATGCCTGTTTTTCCCAAAAATATAATGGAGATTATTGTCGTTGAGGGTGCTGTAGTTTGTCGTTTGTAATATCTTCATTGGCCATAAGTCACAACATTTTCTAATATTTGCCCAATTAATATTAATTAATGTTAGGCCTAAAATGTGTTTGTTTGCCGTAACGGGGGGAAAATATTAGGATCGGTCGTTCGTATATTTTTCTTTTTTAAGATGAACTAACGTATTCCATGGAAAATGAACTCAGTCACCTGGACGATGTCTGAACGAGTTCGTGGTTTATTCAGTGTTGGAATACGTTTTCCATGGAATATGTACTTCTCAAGTCTCTTTGTCATCGTCTGACAGGCTTACCGTAACTGTTCGACAGAACGGAAGTGGAATGTATTGTTTATACAAAATTCATTCCACAGCTTCAAGAAATTTGCATCAAGAGAGAAAGAGAGCACTTGAATCATAACAAGAACACTTGCAAGTTCACAGCCGAGTGCTTTGAGAAGTAGGGAGGGATGCCATAGAAGTTGTGAGTAATTTGATTAATTTTTATTATCGGATGGATGCCGATAATTATTTTATGCTTTGACATATACCTAAACTATAACTATGTTTTACATTCTCACCGCAGTTACATGTTTGTAGCCAAATTAAATAAACAAATCCAAGTTAAAATAATATTATCTCGTAACTTGCCTAACAGCGGGAACAATTTTGATCAAACAAAAATCTAAGACGAATAAGATCGCGATAAGTGTTATCTTCCCACAACGATTCAACACATTTGCAGTACTATTATGAGTATTTTTTCTATTGCCACCCTTGGCCTCTTTCTGCCACTAATTGACTTTCTGAAGAAGTATTTTTCCATTGTGTACAATCATCAAGCCACTTCTCCTTGACAGCTATTGCATAACCACAGCTAGTAGTTTCATCGTGCCACGCCACGAAAGTCAGTATTAGATTCCATTTTGAGTTTAGACTTTGGGGCGAGTACAAAAGGTCAATGGGCCTCGACCATTATCTCATATAGGTGACAAAGGGTTTTGATTATAATAAATTGATTTATTCCCAACCATACAACAGAATTGGCCTTGAGCCTTTTTATAGCCCATCTGATGCTATTCCAATACCCTTACCAAAAAGAGTGTGAGTGTGATTATTATAATGAAAACAGCTCAACGAAAGAGTTTGTGATCGGAAGAAATCAAAGGGTTTCCTTATTGTAATTAGGCGTTTTAGTATGCATTCGCACGCAATCGACCATTTTATTGACAATCTGTGATGTGTTCCTATGTAAAATTTGTATTACGCGGGTTCTGGATGTCGACTTTTTCCATGATGCATCAAGAAAACATCGCCTCTCCGAGTCAGTCGTTGGCGGCGCATCGCATTGCGAATTGCTAGAATTGCATTTGAAAGATCGCATATAATATACCAATACTACCGATTACTGGCAAATACGGTACTTTTTTTTAAATATCAAGGTGGGGAGTGTATTGGATTCTAATTCTATAAAGAGTCTTATCTGCGGATGTAACTGGGAATTTTTAGTTTAGTCAATTTGTTTGAATACGTTTATACTACAGAAACATAAAGTCAAACACATTGTGTAAAAGACTAGTATCAAGTTACTTGCAATATCTTTTCATAATTTCAATCCTGATTCTTATACACTATAATAAGCAGTCTGGCAGATTCGCATAACAGGCGTCACTAAAAATGATTTTTGCAATAAAGCTTTCTATCAAAAATATCCTCATGTGAAATGATTAAGCTGGGAATCATTTCCTTGGTATAAATACTGTGATATTTTTAATTTACTTTAGGAGCAAATACTAAATTCAGCCTATGTTTTATATTGAAATTAAGCATATCAAAATCGCATTTTCTTTTCACTTTCAAGGCATTTCTGTAGCCAAATACAAGGTAAGAAATCTATTAGGGGTCTTATCTATATGAAATCACTACATATGACACAAAATATGGATGCCACAAAAATCTCTCGTTGCACCTTCAACGTCAATATTTAGATGTAACATGTTATCTACTGTGACCTTCTAGAAAGCATCATAGCCAATGCAACTAAATCAAACAAAAATAACGTCCGTACATAAATTTAGAACTGTGCTGAAATTAAGTAAAAGCTGAAAATGCTGTCGCTGTGTTGTTTTGCTCACAAACTAAACAAGAACAAGACTGGCAAATAAATCAAAGGTTTATAAATCATGTTTTGTACGAATAAACTTTTGTTTGTAATAGATTTTAATCGAAAATCGGCGCATTTACAATAGTAACATCCGCACTAACATCCAAAGCATTCACAAAATGGGCACATTTTCTGAATACTTCATATTTTGGATCAAATTTTCGGCATTGGTTTTACTATTTTTACGCCAACTATGTATTGGACTATGTATTGGACCGCTCTGTTTATGATTTTATATCGCGTGCGCAGAAGAAGAATCTCCGCATTGGATGATGCGCAGTCGGGTGTCATTATTCTTCTTACGATAAGCACCTGATATAATGATGGCGTCGTTTTATTCATACAATTTATAATTTACATAACGATAGGCTATAAATAAGCGTTGCACTAATGAAGCAATAATTTACCGCTTGTAGTGTCATAGCTTTTTCAGACGATAGAGCTAGAAATGGATAGGGGGTTGAAGTAGATCCAATTGTTGATCTTATCCTGAATTCGGAGTAGTTTTAATTGTTTGGTGTCTATCCGCTGTATTTTTAAATTTTATTATTTAAGTTTTCAAAAGCCAAAGTTTCCTTCTGCACTGTAAAAATACCATTAAATAAGGGAACTATCCCATCTGTTGAATAAATCTTAGTGAAAGTTGAGTAACGTTGCGTATATCTTACTCAATACGTAAGGTTTACTCAACTTTAACGAAAAGTTTAACAAACAGATGAAAGTAGCTCCCCATCTGATCAATAGTGAATATTTTGCAGAGTGTAACCAAAATATTATAATGTTATAAGTATTACTTGAAATTCTGTAAACAAAGTATTCTTTCTCGTTCAATTTATGGATGCACACCTAAAGTCTCTCAAGGCCAAGTTTATGGCACACTTGGGAAGATAATTGAAAGATAATGAACACGTCAAAGGTAGCCAACAATCCGTGTCAAATTGGATCACGCTACCTATTTTGTGTCCATTATTTAGGCGTACCACCGCTATTAAATTCATATCGAAACAAGTTTTTTTGGTAAGTGGAGTGAAATTAAATTTCTAAATGTCAAACTCTCCCCACAATTTGAGTGCTGAAAGCTAAATTCCGTGTTACAGTATTGCTAAGGAAGAGGAAGAGAGAGAGAGAGGGGGGTACGCTGTTGATCCAACAATGACGGACATTGTAAATTCAAAACATGATCAAAGGAAGCAACCGTTTAAACAGACATGTTATTTTGGGTTTACGTTAAAAAAAAATATTTTGTTATAGAAGTGGTCATTAAGTGACATTAATGTAAGGAAGCAGCTCAAACCAACCTGCTTTGTAAACTACTCTATTACAAAAACATATTTGTGAATTGCTTTGGTTTCCTAATTCCACCAAAGCAAAAGGCCAAAGTTCGCTTTTTTTGTCGGATCATTAAAAAAAAACAAAGAACCTACGCCTGTGTAATGTTTGCAGGTGAAGGTCATTTAAAAAGTGTGTGTTATTAACAAAATGTAAAATAAAATGCTTACTGCAAAAGTACAAATCTCTCTGTTGGCAGTAAAATTTATGTTGCAAGTACAGTCGACCTAAACAACCAAAGTTTTCCTGATTATAGTCAGATCTGTATTTTTTATCAAGGTCTGTTATTATTATTATATTCGTTGTTACTTTAAAAACACTTGAGGAATACGTGTTAAAGCAAATAGACGATACTCTTTTTTATATATATTACTGAATAAATAATATGGATGGATGATAAAAAAAGATGAATGTTTATTTATTATGTTGTTAGACAACGACTGTCCGGCCTATAGGAAAGCCACTATGTATAATGTTTAAAAGGCGGTGGCCCGAATTAAGTACTGTCGTTTCATCTTGAATGACCTGTCACCCCAAAATATATAAAAAACAGAAAGTGGTCGACCAAAATATTTTCGCTCCAACAAAATATCTTTAGCCCTAAGATCACAGGGTAAATGAGATAAATAGAGCTTCCTTGTGATACAAAATCTTAACCATTTTCAGTAAAATCTGGGGTTCGGGGGCGAGGCTATTAAGCGATTGGGTCCTGGCCCTGGTAACCGAAGAGCAAAAACTTCAACAGGATGTCGCAAAATATTTTGTGACCACCGTGCGCACACGTGTTTTGCTGTATTGCACCAACAAGGGGTATATATACAACGGGGTCTAACGATACGCAACACTATAGGACCGGGTTTGTCCATGGGCTGAGGTTTTCAGGTCGAGGCACACGAGTACAATTTCATTGACCTCTACCACATGGAGAAGCGGGGTTGAGTCGCCGATTGAAACAGAAGGAAGTTCCTTTGCCCTTCGCAATATGGCGGGGAATAATGCATCCACCTGCTGCTGCACATATTAAACACAGATGTTCTATTGTTATACAAAATCCTTTTAACTTTGACAATAAGTGAAGCCATATTGCGCAGGGGCAAAAATGCAACTTACTGTGGTTTCAATCGGCGAAATTTCAACGGGGCGCCAGCCCGCTATCATTGTGTAGCGTCAGTGCTAAAAACTGCGCTTTTTTTTCTACCTATGAACTTACCGAGCTCGGTCCAAGTCACCGATTTAGTTAATTATTGTTGCAGGGTGGAAAGAGAGTACAGATGTCTCTATTGATATATTTTATTTTATTAGACCTTAGCAAATCATTTCTGGAGGGTGTGCAAAAAATAAAACAACGAAAAAAATATTTTATTGTTGTTTTTGAAACCAAAAAGGCCAGGAAAAGGATGTCTTAATGGTCAACTACTTATTATATTTAATTTAGACATAATATTAATTGGGTGATACATACTACGTGAATCAAAAAAACAATTGTGAAAGGATTAAAATGATTGTGACCTTTAATGCAATCCACTATATCAGAGATTAGTGTTGTTTTATTAAAACAACACGTCTAAGATACTTCCAAATGTTGAAAAAAATGAAGAAATCAATTAAATAATAAGCCGATTATGACCAAAATGGTAACCACCACCCCTTTGTTTCGCCATTCATTGGGAATACACCCCTTAAGCTTGTGTTGTGAGAATTTTACAATAGGAATATTCAAATTGCTTTGTCAACTTAATGCTACATTTTCTTGATTATTTCAAATACGGATTAATCAATGATTTATTTATACCAATGTGCAAAATGATATGACGAACCAAACACCAATAAACCTGTTGGCAGAGCCAGAAAACGATCTTCCCATTGTTAGGATATTGCAAAGAGGAGTTTAGTCCCTTTATTGGCATAATACTTGTAGCTATACCTGGTTACAGTAGTAGTGTTTGAAAGTAGTACTGTTTTCATTTAACATCAGGATTAATTTGTGTGAGATTTGTGTGAAATAAATTCTTTTCGAAGATCAACGAAGGACATTATGGCTATTCATAGATCGATTAAACAAAATAGCTCATTACTTTCATAAGGCTATGCCCTGTATATCGTACATTGACGCATTCTTGTCTTAATCTGTTTTGTGAATCCCATTGAATGGAGGAAAAAAGGGGTGTGCTTACAACATGGTCATATATGGCTTAATTTTCTTTCGTTTTTTAAAACATTTGGAAGTATATTAGATTTGTTTTTTTCTATTAAAACAACTAACAAAATCTATGATTTAGTGGACTTTATCAAGGTCAAGGTCATTTCTGCAAAATCGTTGCACAATGTTTTTTTTGATTCACTAGTATAATCCAGAGAAAGATGAGAATACAATAAACACAGATGTTATATAAGGTGGTTTTAATGATCAAAACATATATTTCGTAAGGATAAAGCATAAGGCATAGATATTACCCCTGATTAGCCTTTAGACGTGAAAAGTACAGAACACCTGACGCATCCGGTGTGTTCAAAAGCGTTCTAGAGGTGTTCAAAGAATAGTTGCAGGGGGAGTATGTTCAATTCTAACAGAGTTTGAACACCTACAGAACATGTTTAGTTACAGATCACTGAATGATTCCAGGCGCATATTGAATTTGGGAACCATATTCGATTTCTGGCAATAGTGGATCCCAACCACATCACTAACCCTTGCTCGTGCAAAAAAGTAATCGATGTTGCGGCCAAAAAATTGTCTCCTCAGAAAACTAACACTTTAAGAGAGTTTTAATGATTTAGGACATGGGGCGGCCAAACCAAAATTTTGCCCCCCATTCCTAAAATTATTGGCTTACGTACTAATGAACTAAAAATCTGTCGATTTACGGACCATAGTACTACTACTGGTGTACTGACTACTACGTACTACTGACCTACTATACTAATACTACTACTACTACTAACTATACTTACTACTACTACTCCGACTACTACTAGATACTACTACTACGACGACGACTACTACGACTTACTACTAAGAAGACGACGACACTAAGACACGACTACTGACGACTACTACTACTACTACTACTACTACTAATAACTGATGTGATGGCATTCTTCTCATTTTCTCTCATTTATTATCATATCGTCTTACTGATGAAAAGTTATACAAATTTTTAATAAACTTCCCATTCTACATCATTGCAAAAATTCCACAGATTATGCTAATATGATTATATATTGTATGTTGTTATGTCTATATGTCTTTACTTAAAAAATATATGAAATTCTTTCAATTTGCTCCCAAATGTTAGTCTAGGGACATTGGAAGAATAGAGGATATATTTTACACATAAAAATAAATTGCCCCAAAGTGACTTAATTAACAGAATAAGGAGGCTAAAGATCCGGGAATGGTGTAGGCTTAACCTTTAAGTTTGTCGTAACGTTAAGCAACATTTGAACACAGATCCGTCAAACAAGGTGCATTCCGTGAGCAATCAACTCTAGCGTGTTTTGTCTTGTGGCACGACATTTTCGCTTCGTCTGCTGAAATTATCGCCGGCGACATTTAATATAAAATCGTTCTGTTTACTATAAGCGCGCTGATTGGGGCGTAAAAGTTAATGTGAGGGCTAATGTATATAAAGCTTACAACCCATGCAAAAATATCAAAATTAGAGGGGCGCCCTATTTTTTCAAAAAATACCAGGTCTATTGGCAAACAAGACGTCTTAATTAGGAGTGGTTCGACGTGTGCATTGCAACATACTATATGTAACTTTCCAAACGACATGTCTAAATCGATTCCTTAGGCAAACCACGGACCGAATCAGTATTTCACTTTTATTAAGTAAAGTACAATGCAACCGGAGCTATTAGATTATAGGGTCCACTTATATAACTGTTATAGTTACGTGAGTCTACATTGAAATGACAATCAAATGTTAAAGAAGTTTTAAACAGGTGCAGTAATAGATGCTTTCTCATGCTTAGTATGCACGGCTCAATAAAAATGTAAAGATAACCAAAGCACCACTTGTTAATGAGTTTTTATATTACAGGTTATACTTGTGATAAATTTACCGGAGGCAACTCATTTATCATCCTACGTGTTACCGTATTGAAACTGAAATTCATAGCCTACATTAATAGCATCAGTATCCAAAAATAACAAAAATCTGAAAATTCGAATTCATGGCGTTTTAGTCGAACTAAAAGTAAATGATCACTTTAAAAAGTGATCAGCACTTGTAGTTCGACTTCTTGTTAACACCAGGCTGTTGTATGGTTTTTTCTCAAAACTACATTCGCTGAATTATTCACAAACAATCATAAGATTCGCAGAAAGCTAACAATTAAACACCTTAACGGGATTGTACTTTATAAATGTGCACTTTCAGACTTAGAATACATATTCATTTCAGCTTCAAACATTAGTGGAGGGGCAAGACGACTAAATGGAGCCTTCGGTACTTCGGTAGATAAGTAGCAGACATTTTGTGGTTTCGTTGGCAGTAGACAGCAGATCAATGTATAACCTTAATGTAAAGCTACTCGTTCAGGCGTCATAGTGAAATGAAATTTGGGCGTACATTGTCATGCATATCAATTCAAATTGGATTAGTCTATCGTCATCATCTCTTTCTTCATCTTCATCATCATCATCTTATACGTCTTCATCTTCCTCAACTTCTTCATCTTATCTTCTTCATCATCTCATCTTCTTCTTCATCTTCTTCTTCTTCATCTTCATCTTCTTATTCATCTTCTTCATTCTTCTTCATCTTCTTCATCATCTTCTTAATCTTCTTCTTAATCGTATTCTTCATCTTCTTCTTCTCATCATCTTATTCATCTTCTTTTTCATTCATCTCTGCTGCATCTTCTCTGACTCATTTCTTCATCTATTATCTGACATTCATCCTCATCTTCTATCTTCAACTTCTTCATCTCTTCTTCATCTTTATCATCATAATCTTCGTCATCATCATCTTCTTCATCATCTTCATCTTTCTTCTTCATCGTCTTCTCCTTCTTCTTCATCCGTCATATTGCTTAGTCTTTAAGGGCCATGAGGCGATTTCCTTTCAAACGTCTTAAATTTGCCCTTGATTGGTTCGTAGGACACTACCGATAACATGGTCTAAGGTTGATTGGACAAACAAGTAGAAAGAAAAACTTAAAACTAAAGTTTGCACTTGCCTTCCTGTCGGCCCAATTGTAAGAACATACATGGATTTTCTTGTCAGGCCCGATAGAAAATACTCATGATTACATATTGAGGTTTCGAAAAAAAATTTTAAAAAAAACATAATTTTGGGGGGGCGCCGGCCGCCTCTTCTGGAAATTCCCTCGTGTCTCTTCATTATGAAGGAGAAGAGGTGGATTAATTGTAGGTAGAGGACGTTTCAAGCACAACATCCTCAAGATTGTATTCAGATTTGTTTTTAAACACAGGAAAAAAGAGTTAAATTATAATTATATTAAAATAATTAAATCAACAAAAGGAAATGTTGTGGGAAAATAAAACACATTAAACTGTAACTCCAAACAATAATGAAAAAAAAACGCATTGTTTTATTTACTGTTTTTGAAATGATAAGGGAGCATAAAACAAGACATGTCAACCCATAGTAATATGCAGTTCCCATTAAGAGACAATCGCTTATGTGAAATTACCTCTATAATATCCCATATCAAAAACTTAACTCCTATTTCTTGCGAAGGCATTACTATTTTACCTGGCTCTATATCTCTTATAGCCCGGTGATTTAGGGGATTTAGAACTGTCCTTTAAAATACATGGCGGATAGGATGGATGTTGAGGGTATGTCATATACTTAGGCCCTGTTTCTTTGCGTCTAACCAGGATATTTTATGTACTACGTCCATAACCCTCAATGGATTTTCCATATCGAACCCCCTATTGTGGAATTTTGTATATTTGGTATCAATGGATAATAGCTATGAGTCTTCCTATTATCCAGTGATAGCAAAATAAGTACCAAATACCCAGCACCTTGCTTCTATAGCGTCATAATGCACCGGTGCTCTCGTAAAATGTGGTGAACACCAGTTTCGTGTACAAAAGTATAGGAGGAATTTAAATGTTGGCTAAATATCAACACGTACGATCATTTTCCGGATTTTGTTTTGGGCTACAATAAACAAGAAGAACGCAAATTAAATAAAAAAAAATAACTTTTAGCCCAATAACATGAGAACCTTTACTGTAAGAGTAATTCTGTGGTGTACCAATGTAAACACTTAAACAGTTTATGAGGCGTCATCACCCCTCCACCTAAACTTTGGCGCTTTAGCCTAACCCAGCTCTTCGATTGTTACTTTACAACAATATCTGGAAAAGTGACCGACGAAGAGACACATAACAAAATCAGTTTCAAATACCTTACCACTAAGTGACCAAGGGGTTTCCCTCCCGTTGGTGGCCAAGGGGGGGGGGGGGGGGGTTCCATGGACCCCCCCCCCCTAAGGAACCCACTTTTCCCTGGGGAATTTTTGCAGGAAATTTATACCACATGGAAGGGGTTCATAAGACAACCCCAAATCAGCAAACAAAAAATGAAATTTGTTATTTTGGCTGCCAAATTAGGGCAAAACATTGTTTTCAAAACACGCGAACATTGGGAAAAAAAAAGACCGGAAAATTCAAATGAGCCTTGCGCTTACACCAAACATTTGGAAAACTTATGTTATGTTGAATATTAGAAGAACCAAATTACATAATTTAAACACAAACTAGCAGTTTTAGGGAATCCGTATTTTTTTACGGGGTTGCAAAATGCAAGTATTTTCCCATAGAGTTTGTACAGTAACGGTTTAGCAACATTTGCTAAAATATCAAAAAAACCAATTTTAAATAATATAATTTATATTGTTTATTTTTAAATTTTACTAATAATTGTTACTTACAATGTTTGTGAACTTATATCAGCAAAAAAAAATTCTTTGGCTCTTGGTTTCTTAGTCTTAGTTTTAAAAATTCTGACATGACTTCAGTTAGTGCCGCAGGGGGGGGGGGTGTTTCCATGGGACCCCCAACTAATTAACTCATTAACGGCGTGGCCGATTTTAATTAGTTTGTATAAAAGAAGCGCATTTAAAGTCAGGACAATTACAAAAAATTCGGCGGCAAAATCCCACTCGTACAGCGGCCAGCGCGAAAACAAATTTTTGGGTCCCCTAGAACCTCCCCCCCCCTGGTCCCTTTAAGTGTTAATTATTGCGAACATTTTATAATATCAAATATTTAAGTGTTTTTGTTTTTTGTTTTTTTTTTTTTTTTTTTTTTTCTATTTTTCTTTGCGTTCCCTTTGATATTTTTTTCGAATTTAGTCCTCTGGTTTTGCAAGGTAAGGTTGTAATTCAATTAGCAACCCTGACTTTACCCATCAAAAAGTGTTGAAGTCTTCAAAAGAAAATTTTACACATTTATATTGAACTTTTAATACGAAGAACATTACAATTTCAGCGTATGCAATTGACTGAAATCGAAACTCAAGCTACAATACACATAACTATCGCGATCAAAATCACTAAATATTCTAATATATTTTTTCTGAAGGCTATCTCTGTTACCCTACCGCAAAACAAGCACAACATGCAATATATCAACATGTGATAAATCAGATTAGATTGGGAGCTAGCATAGAGGGCCCCCATGAATAGCCTTGGTCAAGGCGGTCGAAAATATCCTCTAGCAAAGGGTTGACTGCAAAACAACACTACTTTTTACAAACGGTGAAAATAGTTAATGAATTGATTCATATCAGCCAAGGTGTATAGACTAAATAACTAGCCATATTCTTTTGCAGTGTACCATGTAGGGTGCTGACAATGGTTGGCTTTTGTGCGCATTACAATAGAAAACGATTTAACGAATAGTGCGCCCTCAAGAGTTTCAAATTGAAAGTTTTTATATACATTAATCCCTCACCTGAAACGATAGACCAAATCAGCGTCCTTATGGGTAAACAAACGATTATAATTAATGTCGCCTGGCGACATTAATTCACTTAGCAGACGACGGAATGCGTTAAAACAAGAAAACATCGTGCCGTAATCTCATGTTTCACACGGCATGCACCCTATTTGACCGATATATGACCTTTGTGGCTATAATATCAATTAGTACGAGTCTATGATATTCCTGTAATATACACATTTGTTGTCAAAGTTATGGAAAACTTAAAAGTTAGCCTACAAATTACCTGGATGTCTTTAACCTCTTATTAACGTCCTCTCCTGGTTTTGAGTATGTTATTTTTATGACTAAAATATATCTCTATTCTTCCAATGGCCTAGACTATCATTTGAGAGCAAATTGAAGAAATATCATATTTTGTGAAAATGTGCCAGTGCCGCTTTAAAATATTGACGTTGCGTGTGTATTGTTTTGTTGTAGGTTAAGTAAGTGGTTTGTGTGCATGTGAGCATTCTAATAGGTGACTTGGAACCGAGCCGCTATATGAGCATGAGTAAGGCGCATTTTTCACCTGTGCCCAAGCATATCGCCAAGAATCTGAAATTCTCAGCCCACAGACTCTACCCGTTTTGGGTTTACGATTTCTTAAATGCACTTATGTTGCTGATTATATTGGTCTAGAGTTAGCGAGTAGAATAACCTGTGAGCGCTTTGTTAAATTTGCAAGGTTCACAGAGAGGTTGCGTAATCGCTAGATCCCGGTATAGCTAGCTTTTATTAGTATCCGAGTCCTAAACACAGCTATCCGTCTGGCCGCCTTGTGGCTATGCTTTAAAATTAGAGCACAAACAAAGCTACAAACACAGGTGAATATATCATGTAGCCAGGCCCATACGGTACCAAACCACCCCCCCCCCCCAAAAAAAATATACAAAAAAGTGTCAAAAGGTAGACTTTTTTGTTTTACAAAAAAGTGCAAATTTTTAAATATACTTGGACAGAAAAAGTCAAGATGTTCAAAAAGGGGTTAGGTCAATTTTACAAACGAAAGTCATTTTTTTTTCTCGAAATCCCGCGCCCCTAAAGTTAAATCGTACGGCCCTGCATGTAGCACACACGTGTACACACACACACACACACACACACACACACAATTGTGTTTGCCCGAAGACGCACCTATGCATGTGTGGGTATATGTGTATCTTTGTGTATGTACATATTTTGGTGGAAGTATATGTAAGCGTAAAGATGTAATGCTTATTTGATTGCTTCATATAGAAAGAACCCACAAAACACTTTCATAAGCTTGTGCGAAATGCGCAATGCTTAATTCAATGTAAAATTAAAGGTAAACACACGATTATATTTTGGAGTTTACTGCTCATAAGCTGAATGGCTATGTCTCAACAGATTGAGAACCTGAATCGGTCGATCTAAGAATTCTCTGCATGCAAACTGGGGCAACCTGGAAGACAAAGGGGCATCTCTTGGAATGCCCACTGTTGGAGAAAGCATGCACAGACAAAGATCTTGCCAAATTCAATGAAGCAGCCAGACGCTGTATTCGTATCTGGATAGAGCATACTTGAGAAATACTGTGTTTGGACTCGATTATACTTATTGGGAGGAATTATTCTACACACGTAATACAAAATGTCGATAGATGTTGTTCTGGACGATCAACCGAAGACACAGAAAACACAGAAAGGGGGAAAGAATTACAAAGATTATCTGTTCAAGCTGGTTTGTCGGTTTTCGCTTTAGCATACGTAAGACACGATCGAAAGTAATCTTAATTAAGTAGTTAAATTAAGTACAAGACAGCCAACTTCTAGAAGGGTAGCCTAAATATATTTTCGACAAAATTTTGTTATGAAAATCATTCCTATAGGATAAATTTAACACACTAAAATCAACATCACTATTTTAAAATCGTTTTCCTGATGAAAACTCATTTTGGACGATCCCTCCTTTGGCCACTAACAGGACAACTGTCCATCTTTCCGTTGACTAAAACTTAATTTTTACTAGAAAAATTTTCAATTTTTTTTAAAATTGTAATTTAATATAAAAAAAGAAAAATTAAGTTTTTTAACTTTTATTTATATAGCATATTCGAACTCGATATCGTGATACATGCATATCTGATAATGTTATCTCTTTGACAAACACCACTTTAGCGAATCACAAAATTTGAATATTGAGACTCTCGGGCGTTACTTTCTTTAGATTTCGTTCATGATGCGGCCAGTGCACATTATGTTTTTTTTAGTGATAAAATACAACCCCCACTATTTTTTGCACCCGATAGCACAAATGTATCCAGCAAATTCTGTTTTTATAGTAGATTTCAAAATATGTGAGACCTCATTAAAAGTTTAGGCCTGTCCATTCGCCTTTAGAGGTAAGAGGAATTATATTAATGGCCACAGGTAAAAAAGGTTATGATACTCATGCAATGTTTAGTGAGGTAGCTAGTAAATAAATGTTGACCAAAATAAATTATTTCACATCATAAGATAGCTTGGATGTTTGAATTGAAGTATCTGGATGAAAACACCAGCAATTATTTCATTAAACGTTATTATTTGAACATAACTTACCTTTGACACTGCAAAATCCTTATCACAGCATTGGAGAAATAATGCATTTTCATATCAATGCACACATAACACATCTAAGTTTTTATTTGGCCTTCAAAACTGGGCCAACCTTGCATTAAGAGATTAGCGCAAAGCGCGAGCGGATTTAACATTCGGTCAACCATGGCATAAGTCATTCTATCATTAACAGACCATTGTAGAACTGAATGCATCAGGTTCCAGTAAGCCAATTCTGTAAAGTAACTTTGTACCATGGACACAATATGTTTTGTAATGGCAACAAAGGCCCTAGTCTTCGCATGGCCGGGGATTGAACCCCATATTAATACCATCCCTATCGGAATATGCATGGAGTCTCACTTAATTTGAAATCTACTATAACTGTCATAACACCAAACGAGGGATGATTTAGTATGTGCGCCCTTAATGTCATTCCGGTGTGTTACATACCCAGGAAACAAAACATATTGACGGACTGACTTCACTACATCGGAGGGAATTCAGAAAATCACACCACCGGGACTGACAAGTAGTGATCTGTTCCCGCACATCTAAAACAGAAAACAACAGGAATAAATAAAAGAAGACAAAGAAAACACACACAAAATAAACAAAGAACACACGAAAGGCTAAGACGCAGCGCGAGTTCAAGATGGGTAACCCGATCGCCAACCTCGTCCCTCACCCACTTCCCTCCATCAAACTGTTTGTATCAGAATGTTCATATATTCCCCATATGGCCCAGGAAATGCTTCCATTTGATGTTGTGAAAAACAAATCTCCAAATGCGGTCGATTAATTAACACACCCTGTCCCCATGGGCAATTTAACACACATACACGTTTTGCTTCTACTATCCAAACGCCTGGACCGATTTAATTCAAAATTTGTTGTTTTGGTAATATGCTACCATGGGAGAGAGAAAACATCATAAGAAATCGGACCATGTCCAAGTCCCCACCTTAAACTGAAATTTAAAAATATAATAGCATAATCTTTGTAAATACATGACTTGCAAGCGGGGGAAATATGCATGATGAAAATGAACTGGTTTAGGTATAAACTAAGATAGGTGAGTAAGAAAGGCACTGGGTAAATTTCGATAGCAATTTAAATTCGCTAATTTCGCTAAGACCCCCAAATCGCTAAATTAAATTGCCGCCAATAAAGATGAATTACTATAGTCTAACATAGCAGGTTGTTTCAAATTAGTGAAATTAAATTGCTGCAAAAATATGATGATTTGCTAATTCGCTAAATTAAGTTGCCGTGAAATTAAATTGTTTTACAGTAGTTCCAGATCTGGCATGCGATTGAGTGGCAATTAAGTGGGGTGGGACGGGTGTGGAAGAGGAGCGCACGCAGACTTGAACGATGGAAGTCTCACAATACTGACTATAAACGACTCAGTTTATCACGCAAAATCAAAGTTAAATTGAGGGTCGAGGAATATAATATATAATATATATATATATATATATATATATATATAGAAATTAATCATTTTCATACTTCGTATTATTATGCTGGGTTTCAAAAAAATAAACACTGCGAAACTATAAAACCTTTCCGAATAAAATACCCGAGTGTTTTATCTTTAGGAAGACATTCTGCGGTTTTATTATTCTTCGTATTTTTCCACATTTGGAAATAACTATGTACATTTGAGTTCCAATGTATAGCATCGCAATCGATTTCTACCTTGAAGAAGCTCAAATGTTTTCGCCAAACATTTAATTTCAAATACTCAAAATTGCACTTCTAATCACCGGTCAACTCCTGAAGGGAAGATAAAGAAGTAGAAAATTACTTCATTGAAAATCTTTACTAGATTCGCCCAGCTTGATCATATTGCTTGAAGGTACACTTGAGGGTCGCCATACAAAGGCCCAACTTCTCAAAATGGATTGGATTTTTTTTTTCAGTGCAATTATCCGAATAATATTTGCGGTGGGGTAGGTATCATGGCTGTCTTCCAGAAAAAGAATTTTGTAAGTCAGTTTGCGTCGATTGAATTCGAGAAATAGCGAGCGAGCGGTAGCTAGCGCTGGATGGGATGTAGGTTGGCTAGTCTGTTATCGAAATCATACTCCACGGTGAACAATCTGCTTACTTACAAATGTACGTTTCCCTACCCCTGGACTGTACACGCTGCTGAAATCCTGAAGTAGGGCGCTATATGACTTGCTCAGGCAATTTACGTGTGAAATAGATCGCCAAGTGACGGCTTGGGGATAGTTTCAAGAGTAAGACTGCGGAAATGTATTAATTCTTGAAAGTTTTCATGTATGCTGATGGGGAATGAAATTGAATTTTGGAGTTTTTATATGCAGTAATTTGGAAGCTGTCTTTTGCATTTGAAACTTCATGATGAGAACCCTTCGGACAATGTTTTAAAATATCCATTTTATTTTTTTTATTTTTTTTATTTTTTTTATTTTTTTTAACTTCTGAAGTTAAAATCGATTGAGTGAGCGAACCTGATAGATAAATACTTTTAAATTCTGGAAAAAAAAACCTAACAGTTAAAAACAATAAAAAATACACTCCATTAATGAAAAAATACAACACCACGTGGCATATTTTCTCATACCATCACAAAACACTTTCAGAATCATCTCAACTTTTGGAAATAATTTTTATATGAAGATATCTACTAAATGTGTTAGGCTAGCGAAACGTACCTTTAATAAACACTAAAATCGCGTAAACGCCTAAAGTTGTGATGGTATAGGAAATCGAAGTGTTAATTACGCGTTCAAATTACGAGATGTTTATTTACACAGAACTGTGTTCAAAGCGTGTTAACACCTCATTTGACCATTGGTTGACCTTTACCGGAAGTTGTCTTTCTCCGTGGATGCCGAGCTTTATTTTGTGAATTGAAATCAATAAAATACATACCGCTCTCATTGAAATGTGTTCTTTGTGGACTAACATTGATAAGCATGCAATAGTATGGTATTTTGTTATAATATGCTGTTTTGCCTCGGAAGTTTGTAAGAAAAATAAACAACTTATTTATGAAAGTTATACGTCTCTAGTTTGTCTACAGTTCGTGAGCTGCCAATTACAAGGTTCTAACTGACATTTTGGTCATTTTGAGATATGGAGGTTTTTTGGCCGACTCAGAGATTTCCCGAGGAGGGCGCCCTCAATTTTCAAACAAATTGTGTTTTTTGCATATACATAATGCTTGTCCATATACTAAACACTGTGTGAAATAGCTAAGCTTAAATCGAAGTCCTTCATATAGAAAATCGCAACTTTGTTATAAATTTCCGGATCCGGAAATTTAGTTATAGACAGTATCCTATGGCACTGTATACTGCACATAAATGTTTTTACTGCATGCAAACGAAAAATCCGATACACCTCAAACTTTGGAATTGGGCATTTTAGGTGACTATCTTTAGTTCTAGTTGACTATTTTCAATAAATACACAAAAATTTATATTTCAAAAATCTCTGAGTCAGACTTTAAGTTAACAAAAAACAACAAAAAACAAAAGAAATTTTACCGGAAGTGGGTCCTTTAAACAAATTTACATTTTGAAAATCTAAACAAATTATATATAATTTTAAAGCTTAACATATGTAAATTTCCAAAATATTATTATCTCAGAAAAAATAGAAAATATCAGTTAGAACCTTGTGATTCTCAGCTCACGAGTTCTATTTTGAGAAAGACTGTCATGTATATAATTAGAAATTAACATTTGTTTTCCAAAGTGTTGAATAGGCTTGGTTGCTCTGTAAGGGCATAAACTTACTTACTTATGTCCATGTTTAGTTTCCAAAGGAAGGTAAATCCTGCTTACGGTCGTCTGTGAAGCATTTAAGTGCCTGTTTAGAGTCAAAAAGCTTCGAGTGTTGTACTAAAAGAGGATATGTTGGCCAGAGAGACCTGTAGGGTACTCCAGCATTTGTGGGATATCGAGACGTTCGACAATCATGTGTCAAATGGACTGAGGATTTAGTTCACAGGGTGGTTTCTATGAAATTTTGGCCCGAAATTATGCTCCAGGACCACGTGGTCATATGGTCCTGGAGCATAAGTAATCTGGAGTAATCTAAGTCAAATTTTAATGTGACAAAATTTGCAAATATGGTCCTGGAGCAGTATTTGACTTAGAATAATACTCCACTGCTCAAGCAGCATATTTGCCATATGCTTCTGGACCATTTGTGTATTCAAAATATGCTCCGGACCAATTTTTTAGTTCAGCTCCAGGAACATATGGCAAAAATATGGTCATGGACATATTTGTCTTTATTTATGCTCCAGGACCCCTATGGTCTCTGGAATAGTTGGCCGTAGTGGAACCGTATTGAACTACTGACCGCCTTCAGGATTGTTCCAAAACTAGAGACTCTGAAGGATATTACGAAGTGCTATCGGGAAAATTGTGTAAGGACTATTTTGAAAATCTGAAAATGCGTATAGAAACGTGTCGTGATTATGGTTAGTCAGGTCTAACAGAGAGGTCCATTAAGACAGAGTGAGAACAAGAGAGTAGAGTAACTGGATGGGTTTTGTGTTAGACAGAGCAACAATTAGGCAATAACAATCCTTACATGATTTTGTAGTTGCCGGAAGTTGTTAGTTCTCAGCGCTTAAATTAAAGTAGATTATGAGACTTGAAACTGGATGACATAGACATGCCATACAAAAAAGATTGTGGAAGTGTAATTAATGGTTTCCAAATTAAGGAATTTGTGAATGTACTTATTCAAAAAAAGTCCTATTAACAACCACGACTCTCTTCTGAGACATGATTGATATTTTTGGTTTCCTTTGGGATTCAAAATGCAAAAAAAAAAAATAGACAGTCATAGTGTTCATGCATTTTCATGACAACGCAACAGGAAATGGCTGGAATGATTTTTCAAATTGTAAGACAGTAGTACTATTCCGGGGGGGAAATAAATCCTTCCACCCTTTCGGGCAGAATGAGCGGTATATGACGGATTACCTGCGTTAAATTGGCAAAAATTTACTAACAAGACCGTTTACAATTAAATGCTATTATATATATATATATAATATATATCTTATATATATATATAATATATATCTATATATATATAATTATATATATTATAATATAGATATATATATAAGATAGAATATATATAATATATATACCAAAATTATTATTATATCGACGCTGGGCGGGAAAACCTAATATGTGACATTTTGACCTTTAAAAGCAAAACTCACATGGTAGTAAAAAAGGTCACATGACAAAACCTCAATGTAAACATTTTTGAGAGACACCAAAAATTAATAAGTTGACTTGTAAATGGCAGCACAAGAAAGGTTTGTTTAAATTATATATCATATATATTATCTATATATATTAATAATATATATATATATATTATATAGATTATATATTTATATTATATATGTTGTAGTACAATTGACGGGACTACGTCGGATGTATGGGTAAATTACATAATAAAGTTGACCAAAAGTCGGGTGTAGTCACAGTCGCATGCCGTTAAAAAGGCCAAAGGTTTAACGCTATGGTCGGATATAATCCTTGGACATAACAAATAAGAGTCGGTAGAAACCATCCAGAAATGATGGGCTCTTCTCAGTTGACTGGGGCCACCTAGACTCGTTTCGAATAGAAAAACCAGTTTTCTATCCCAGGCAGACGAATCCTGCGATGAAAGATTACATTAAATGCTGGATGACAAAAAGCGTATTCCAAGTAAACAGCGAGTAGAGATGCGTAGGTAAGATCGAGACTCTCGTGTATTACGCGTTTCCTGACGCGCAATCTGCCGCACACTCGGACAAAAGATATGGTATCGCCGAGCTGAAATCTTGAAAACAGTAGGCCGGAAAAATACTGGTGGAGTTCAAATGTCGGAGGGTTATGCTGGCAGAGGTAACAGTACTCACCTGGTAGAGGAAATGACTGGAGTCGTAGTAAACATAAAATTAAAATAGGTTTAGTACAAAGTTTCAAAGGGCTACGTCGGCAGGTATTGTAAGTTACATAATCAAAGGGACTACACCCGGACTTTGGTCGACACTTGGATATAATATATATATCTATATATTATACTATAATATATAACGTAATCTCAACTTACTTAAATGTCAACTTACTTACCGAAATACGATGAAAAAGTTATGATAAAACAAATACAAAAGGCTTAAAACAAAAATCACCGCAATTCTCTATCGAAATTTACAAACCTAAGAAAAAGACGAAAGAGTCCCACTTGTCACCACGTACAATCCATCTTCCACACCAATTCCGCCATAGTATTTCCGCCATATACCTATCTACACCAAGATGGCCAGAATGAAAAAAATATCCGTCTCCACCTATTAGGCATTTTCGACCGCCACCGGGAATTGCGGATATCAATGGTGACAGCCAAAAATACGCCCCCTGACGACAAACAAACACCCCGGATGTTTAAAAGGTAACGCAAGTCTGAAGTCTAATCCGTCTGAAGATCGTACCAGGAGTGCAATGGTTTGGGGGTTGTCTATAATATAAGAGGGGTCTGTTTGGATATTAGAGTGTATCGGAGCGCATAGCTCTGTAGCAATGGCGCGTATGTTCAAGGGTATAGGTTGATCGAGATTACTTTGCAGGGGAAGTTTCTGGAGCTTTGTTGTTTGACATAAATACAAAACCAAATTAAAAGCACAGTGAAATTTATCACCTGAATCTGGATTGTTAAACCAAAGTTGAGGGTGTCAAATCGGAACCCAATGTTATGCTTGCAAGTTAATGTTTCAATTATGCGTGACTGACCACGCTAGATTACGTTCATGGCTATCAATCAGGAGCATTATTTTCTTGAATGATTTGATTTTGAACATGTTGAAAAACAATTTAAGAAAATAGCTTACCCCGATGTGGTTAAGTACGTCATTGAAAGTACCACACTATGACTTGAACTGCATTGGAAAAGATATATATTTATTATCTTTTCCACTGGAGAGGACAGCGACGGATAGCTGTTGAAAATAAACCCACTGTGGCGTTGGCCGGATTCGAACCCGGCGACCTTGTATTACATGCACGACGCTCTATACCGACGAACTATCAAGCAAGTTCGGTAGAAGAAGAAGCGATAGATATCATCTATAGGTGGTTAGGTTCGAAAGGTTTGTCTTTTACTACGCCTCAAAATGAATTGCATGAAACTAGTCTTTACTACAGTATAGTCTCACATCTTAATCGAGTACGCTGTTTGTGCCAACGGAGAGAGAACAGAATGCTTGCCGCTTTGCCGTACTTTGTAGTTATAAAGGGTCACGAGATGAATAGTTTGGTGTCACGTGTCAGGTACAGGTCACGTGTCAGTATCAGGTATTGTTTGCTTACTGGCACGGTCAGGTACCAGGTCACGGTCAGTGTATCAGGTATCAGTTCTTGCTCTTCGGGGGCGACCGGCCCGATTTATATAAATCCGAATATGTTAAATCAAGGTCTGACATATGGCCCTCTGCCCAGAGTTGATATTATATTTTCCAAAAGACACGGTTTATAATGTCTAAACAGACAAAATTTACCTTTCCCTACTTGATTTCAAAAACCGACGTACGATGCGTATCGGTTTGTGTTTTTCCCAATGTAGGATAGGACGTATTTTACCTGAGGGTCCCCAGAACGAAGCAAAATAATAACCCAATCAATGCCGTGACGTCATCAAATCTTTATTTTTCCAAAAATTGGCTGTTCTGTTATTCAATAATATAAAAATTCCTTTTTAGCATTAACAATCTGTATATTGTTCTTTAATAATTAAATTAAGTGTCCCCGCAGGAATGTGAAAAGGAGGGTCAAAGTCTACAACACTGAATGAAAAACAAAGTCAGGCCGGCGAAATACCCTTACCATGGACTGTAATGAGCAGAGGGATCCCCGTTTGTTAATAGGCAGGCTTACAAGCCCACTTGCACGCGGCTGCCGGGGGTTATGCGTCCAGTGATCGTAACTGAGGTATTCCGTGAAACTCAGAGAACGGTTGCTGTCCAGAGGGTCTATACTTTGTAAGTGGATATTATAGATAGAGTATAGATATATGAGATATATATCTATATGATTATATAGATACTAGAGTAATATATATATATATATATATTATATATTATATATATATATTAATTTAGATATACAAACTAGCATATTCCCCAGTGCTCAAAGTGTGTTTGGAAAACATTACGTGGGTGAATCTGGTAATGCTATTCGGGAGAAATAATGACAAACATTTATTTCTTACAGGTCCGCTTTTTATAGGCATGTATATTCCACATATTTAAAAGCATAAAGATGTCACGAAAAACCTGACAACTTGTGGGCACAGTGACAATGGGACTCCGGCGAATGACATATTAGCTGAAAACTCAGGTAAGTATCTAATTGATTATATCTTTGGCCATATTTATTAACACTTCTTATGCTTCTTCTCAGTCTTCTTCTTCTCCATGGTGGTGGTGGAGGAAGGGGGAGGAGGCGTGGCGGTGGTGGCGGCGCGAGGCGGTGGTGGTGAGGTGGTGTGGTGGTTGGAGCAATGGCAGTATTTGTAGTAGCAAGTAGAAAATGTAGTAGGTTGTGATGGATTATTAATTTGATCGGTTAACATACATAATAGTGTAGAATTGTTAGGAATTAGAACGAAACATAACCAAAACGTACGACATTACCAACACATTCCCCAATCACCATACACGAGAGGGCCATTCCCAATTGGTCACGTCTCGTAGATTGAGATTGTAGGTTCAGTGCATGGATATGAAAACCAAAGGCACGTTTAGTAAAACTTTTACATGCATTAAAAAATGGCTAATTAACATAAAATGGTAGGTGAGAAAACGCAAGTTTGCTTCCATATTAATAATGAAAAGATATACGAGCAGTATGGTTTCAACCCCCAAATGAGATTATCAGAGGTTGGGTATTGTTCTTATTAAACGCAGTAAATCAATTTCTGGACGCATAAAATGCAAGGCAAGAAGAATACCTTTAGATGAACTTTCAATTATCAAATTCACTCGAACTCGATCTCCATAGGGAAGCAAAGAAGAGTTATTACATCATTTTGTAGAGAGCAGAAAGGATATTAACCGGCACGTATCATTTGATTTTAAAAAAATACAAATAATCCTGCTTATATCACAGACAAGACAAATGATATACATACTGTGTAGTCATAAATTTGAAACTTCTAGAAACCAATACGCCAAACGTTGCTCAAATAATAAAGAGGACATAATGGCATTATAATGAAAAGGACCCTTACTGAAATTCACTTCCACGATTTGAAAACCATTGGCTGTTTACATTCTGTACAAACAGGAAAGAGTAGGGGGTCGGCAGTTGTGGCCAATGATGACCAGAAAAAACATCCCTGAACAGAGTTTACAGGTGCTATTAGCTGTTTTGCGACACAATCAAAGCATTCAGACCGGTGATTCCAGGCATTGTACTTTAGGTCTGTAGTAAGATATTGATCTGGCAAGGAAAGATGGATTAGCCGGGATTAGATCATATACAATAGCAATGGTCTGTGAGCCGCTGACAACATATGCTTTTCAAGTTGGTAAAGTGGCAGTAATGCAGCATCTTTATTCCAGAAAATTGCCACAAATGCCCACCTCCCCCTGGAAACTCTTACTGGTTTTACTGTTTTACAGAATGAAAACATCCAAATGGTTTTCAAAAATCGTGGAGTGTGATTTCCTTAAGGGTCCTTTTCATTATATCATTTTTTTATGACCCTTATGTCCCTTTAACCAAATTTTGAAACAAAACAAACGTGACTTCAAAAAGCAGTTGGTAATTTTATGGTTTTTGTAGGTTTTGTTTATTGTATTTTGACAGTCTTCATATTTCTTGGGTTTATTGGACGCTCTTTGTCTAGAGTTGGTGAATAATCATGTAAATTCCTACAGTACAGCACCATAATAGTTTCATAGACCGAGTGTCACAAAATAAATGCAATCCTTGCAGTCGGTGCTATAATTTCGAAATTACTGAGAATTATTCAAATTTTATAACAGATTCTAAACATGCTAAATGGCAAAATATTTTCCTATATCGTGTCCGACTTTTCTCTGATACGGTTCACTTGTTTTGAAAAACAAAGGCTATTATGCAACTCTACCTCAAATTACCCCCATTGCAAGTTTGCCTACGAAAATTGAAGCAGGTTCACCTTGAAAAGTTGAATTCAAGTTATTTTCAACTACAAAAATCCCCTAATACTAATCCTTTCTGTTGTTTTTCAAAATAAATTTCTCAAATATTTGTCGGTGTTGTTTTATCCACAGTATTTTATCGTCTGTCACTCATATTTAGAATAGTAATCTAGCAACTGTTTTATCTTTGGTGTGTCTGACAAATCCGTGTGAATATTGTAAATTGCACTCGAGGGAATAAATACCAATGAATGGAATAATGGATGTTTTATTGTTGATGACTTCCTAATTCTGATATGGACCATTTTGATTGAACGCAACAACAAACAAACATATAAACAAACAACCTATAACCACTGAAAATCAAACCTGAGTTACCGTACTTCAAACGCTATGCATGAACAATGTCATTGTGAACACAGAGGACATTTCCCTTATTTGTCAAAGATAGGCTGTCTTTAAATATTTAATGAAATATATTTAGTTGACAAGGTTACACTGAGTTAATTAAACCAAAATAAAGATGTAATGATAAAGAAAGAGACAGGAGAAGATCTGATTGTGTATTAATCAGTCAAACTTGGAAGGGCTTCAAATGCGGTGTACTTACCTAATCGCCTTTGGTCTTAAAATCAATGAAGCAAATCAGTTGAAAGTTGAACAGTATGTGGAAAAAAAATTATGCTTTATGAATATAATGCAAAATTTCAAAAAAAAATAATTAATTTGAAATTATAGCACCAACTTAGAGGATTGCATTTATTTTGGGACACGCTGTATTTAAAGGAAAACTACTTCATATCATATTGCACTTCTAATCATAGGTCAACTTTCGAAGACCAGATTTTCCCGTCTTGATCAAATTGCTGGAGGAAACGCTAGAGGGCCCATCATGTAAAAGGATACATTTTCAAATTGGATTGGATATTCAGTGCAATTTATTCGAATAATATTATTTATACGTAGCATAATCTTGCAGGAAAAAAAATAATGTTGTAGGGCCATTTTACGTCTTTGGATTTCGAGATACAGAAGGAGCAGGGAGGGGAGAACCTGTATCAGAAAACATACTCCAAGGTTAATAATTGCTTACTTATTAATGTATTTTTTCCTACCCCTGGATGTACATCCAGCAAACATTCTATGAGCATAATCATTAAGTTTATTGCATAAAACGTGTCAGGCAGTTGTGATATAGATCGTTAAACGACTGTTCGGGGATAGTTCTCGAAATGGCGCTAAACCCTGGTGAAATTACCTCTTTTGCAGCTCTCTCTAGAATATTCTCTAAGCATGTAAACAGGTCATCACCCTCTTAAAGTGACAGGAGGAGATTTTTTTGGATATGAATTTCTTTCAAATTTCACTGGATCGGTTGTAGACCACCTACCGAGAATGTTTGGAAGGTTTATTGGACAAACAGGTGCAAAAGAAAACCGCAAACCTTGTTTTTGAACTTGCCTGCTATCGTAATCGTTCCCCATAGAAAACCATGCTTTGACTTTCTGTCGTGCACGACAGAAACTACTAACTCATCATCTTATTACATAAGACGGCGTACTCGGCTTATTCGCTTCAGGTGTGATCTAATACATTGGTAAGCATTCCAAATATGTAAAAAACCTAGGTTCGAGAAAAATTGGGGGTGCTTCTTTCTGGAAATCTCCTCATGTCTCTTTAAGTTATCATATAGGCAATTAGATTTTTGTTTTGCAAATTGTAAACACGATTCAGGCACTTTCCCTGTTCGGTATTTATCTACAAAATTACAAACAGAATTAAAAAGAAAAGTATACATGAGTAAATGAATCTTAAACATGCATTTGTCAAGTATAGTGTGGTTTGGTGTGTATTTCCGTAGGATTTTCATGCTAAAATTGATTTTGTTGCTGTTTGGTTTTCAATAGGGCCTAAACTGTCAGATAATTATGGGGTGCAAATTTTCGGACTGATGCCCCCTTCTTCAAGGGGGGAAATGTTAGTACAGGGAACATTTTAAAATCGAGTCAAATTGTGTTTTAATGTACAACAACGCGTTCGTTTTCTTATAAGGATTAGAAAAAAGTATATATTTGCCTAGGTTCCAACCTTTAGTTAAGCGGTATAGCCCCATAATGGTTCAAGGTCCCCGTGGACACTTGCTACATTTTGCCGTAATTAGCCAACCAAATGTCACACGTTGTAAAATAATACATTTTTTTTTGTATCCTGTGAGACAATACAAACAACTTATCACCAGTTTCAACAAAATCTGAGCATTGGGTAAATTTTACCCCACGATGACCATTATGGGGCTATAGCGCTTTAACTAGAGGTCGGAACCTAGGCAAATATATATATCTTTCTAATCTTTATAAGGAGACGAACATGTTAATGTACATTAAAACACAATTTGACTCGATTTAAAATTTTCCCCTGTAGTAACATTTTCCCCTTGAAGAAGGGGACAGCAGTCCGAAAATTTGCACCCCATCATTTTCTAAGAGTCTGGTCCCCATTGAATGAAAAGCAGCAAGAAAATCAATTTTAGCACCAAAATCCTACGGGAACTGTTTCATTGACATACCAAACCACACTAAGTACGACCAATAGCACCTGGTAGCTTTTTTGATTTTTTGTAATTTTGATTTTTTTAATTATTATTATTATTTGGATTTTCCCCTTAACATGCAGTTGCCAAATAGATCCTATTCCATCGTATACCGTTTTTTCGAGAAAGTCTTGTAAGCTGTCCTTGAATCTAGAACATTAAGTTCCTGTAGGTACCATACCGCCTGATAGTGTTTGTTATGAACGGACGGGAAAACACAGAAGCAATAAGCCCTTTCGTAATTCTCACTACGCATGTCCGACCTTTTGGCTAGTAGAGAACAACCCACTTCCGGTGTGCGGCGATCCCTGTACAACTTGAATGATGTTCCCTTCATGGATGGTTAGATGATTGTCTGTAAATGCACAGCTGCTATGTCACTGTGATGGTGAAAAACCACTTGCAAGCTTGTGCCGGGAATTCTAGAAATGGCGGTGTAGAAGTAATTTTAGTCCGGCGTACTCACAGTCAGGCTACAATGGTAAAGAATGGGGCATTCGATTCAGCTGACTCTTCACGCAACATTAGTTTCACGCTTTATTCCGTTGTCGTCTATGAAGCCCGGAATGTGGCTCCCGGCGGACTATAACTACTTTCACAACGGTTTAGAGTTGCATATTTGCTCAATTTCGAGCCCGGAATTCGAGTTATTGGCTATATTTATCCTCTGCTCTGACCTTTGCCCAATGCACTTTCCGATGCTCATCCCGAGAAGTTCATTTTCACTTGACCAGCACCCGACTGCACATGCAATGTCTCAACTCGAAAAGAGGCTTATTGTAATGCTGCTTTTGCGGCATCTAATAATAAAAATCACCTATTGCTTGCTTTCATCTTTTCCTCAAAATGATCAAAAATTAAAACTAAAACCACTAATAAATGCTTATATATTCATCCAGGTAGATGGGTTTTTGTTCTGCACTTGACTTCTAATTAATGTTGAGTGATGCAAATTGTTTACGCGTGACTTCAAGCCCATCGTGGGTCCAAATTATGCTGCCTCGAGATCTGTCAGCCAGTTGATGAATTTTGGATGAGATGCGATACAGTAACCAATCAAACACCTAAGTCCAGAGAAAGAAGCCTAGAACCAAATATTGCCTCTTTAAGAAATAGGGCAAATTTCTCATTCTGTCTCTGTTGGGTTTCATGCGTGTGAGTATTCTATTTGACATAATACTTCCGGTGAAAATGAATATATATAAAATTTTTCCAAATTGGATTGCATTTTTCACTGCAATTTATCAAAATAAATTAACAGTGATGTACGTATCAATGCTCCGAGGAAAAAAAACAGAGTTGTGTAATGTCATTTTGGGTCTGTTGAATGCGAGAGATTGGGGAGCAAGGAGGGGGAATTGATATCAGAAATCATACTCCACGGTTAGCAATTGCTTATTTACCGCTGGCTTTTCGCTGCAAACATTTTGTAAGCAGGTTGAATATTACTCGTCATGCGATTGTGTGTGAAATGGATCGCCAAAGGACTGCTTACTGGCAAATAACGCTAAAACCTGGTTAATTTGTATTAACACAACGATAAATTGTTAATCATGTTAACTGCGGTAATGAAAGTATTTTGTTTTCCTACAAGACTAAAACATCAAAATGAGTACTTTAAATATTGATGTACAGGGTGAGTAAAAACACTTGACCCTGATTGTGTCCACCATTTTGAATTTTTTAAATAATATATACCTAAAACATGTGATATTATCGGAAAGCTTATTTCATTATCTTTAATTTGCTGCTGAGAGATTCCAATTGCTGCTGAGATGATTGCAATTGGTTAAGTATAGGCCGAGCTGCAGTTTTTTTTCAATCAAGTAGTGAATCTTTTCCCCTATCCATGGATTCCCATTTGAACGCACGGCGGCCAACTTAGCAATGGCTCCCAAAAATGACGACAAGGGTATGTCTATGTTTATGTCAAAGTGGTATCTTAAAGGTGTAAAAGCCATTGATAATGGTAAGTTTTATTTGAAACACTTTTTTTCAAGATGTAGCATATTTCGGTCTACCAATATAGACAATACTTTAAACCTCAAAACGTTGTTATCGATGTATGTTCCTTCATATGGTATGATTCATTCAAATCCTTCAGAAACTGATACATGTATCAAGTTAATTTATTTTTCAAATGTTTTTTTCAAATGAGTGATGGGGACGTAGAAACGTTCAGAGGGCATCGATGGTAAATTGTGACAGAATTTTGTAGGGATAAATAGCGTCACATTTATTCTGCAGTCAACAAATAGCCCAATTTTCTTCTGGACACTGATTTGCTTCGCTGAACGCCGTTCATTTTAATGTGAATGCGTGGACAGAGCACAAAACCGACTACTGGATTCAAACCAGACACGTTTATACTGTAGCTCGGTCTATACCTAACTGATGTGAATGATCGTCGCAACAAATTAAAGATAATGAGCAAAGGTTTCATATGATATTGCATATGTTAGATACCGCGAAAACCGTGATCTAAACACTTCAAGGATCAGTAATGAGTTCTGGCTATTTTTCCAAAATAAACATACGTATCCTATTGGCTAAATTATTTACCAGTTCGGATTACAATATCACATATACGCCGACGATACACAAATATATACTTCTTAAAGGTACTATAATTGATTTGCTAAATCATAAAATCGAAAAAAATCATCAATCAGCTTTTTGCATGTATGTAATAAGTACAGGTATCCTAACATACCCTGCAAATGATAAGACCAGAAGCAATCCATTGAGGACAAAATCGCAAATTTGAGTCATTACTGTCCGTACCAACACTACTACAACACGAAAAAGAATGACGTATCTTGGACCGCCGTCTTCTTCCTTTTCTGTCAATTCTACAGTTGGAAAAGGTAGCTTATGAGAATTCTACAGACTTATCCTTCATTTTAAGCTATTCATGCAAATTTAAAAATAGTTTGACTCTTTCAGATAAATCACTGATAGTGTCTTTATAGTGCTGCAGCATCAGATGAAAAGGGTCCTTAGATTTCTACCAACCAGGGCCGGTGTGAAAGGAGATATAGTCCGGCGGGACCCACAGTCCGGGGCTCCATAGACGATAACGGAATAAACCGTGAAACTAATGTTGTGTGAAGAGTCAACTGAATCGATTGCCCTATTGTTCGCGGACTATATGAGTACGCCGGACAATATTACTTCTACACCGGAATAATAACATTTGTAATCATAGCTAAAATCGATCATTGGGTTGTGTAGTTCATGAAAATGCGAAACACCCCCAACTACCAACAGGTTTACAGGACCATTTAAGCGTTTGAAATCGCAGCCATTTTACTTTTGACATATCTGAAACAAACAAATAATAGTTTCTATTAAAGTAATACTGGTCCAATAACCAAATTCCCATGTTATTCATGATATATATTTGGGGCGAATACACAGAGAGTAGTCAATGTATCACATTGTGGATGTCACATTGGTGGCCCATGAATAACCTTGACCTAAAAACATATACTTTGTCACCAAAAATTGTCATCCTAGATGCTGTATAATAATAATAATTACGATTTATGTTATTAGCCTGCGATTAACATAAATCCAGTTATCTCGACACGGTGTTGCCGGTTGTTTTGTCCCTCACCATGATTTACCAATCAGCACGCACCTCGCTTGTGACGTAGTGTGCTTTTGGCTTTTGTCTTTTCGCGCTAATTTTGGCACTTGGCTTTCTCAATCCGTTTCATGTTTTTTTTTTTTTTTTTTTTATTACTTCTACACCGGAATAATAACATTTGTAATCATAGCTAAAATCGATCATTGGGTTGTGTAGTTCATGAAAATGCGAAACACCCCCAACTACCAACAGGTTTACAGGACCATTTAAGCGTTTGAAATCGCAGCCATTTTACTTTTGACATATCTGAAACAAACAAATAATGAGGCAAAGGTTTCATATGATATTGCATATGTAGATACGCGAAAACCGTCATTAAACACTTCAAGGGATCAGAATGAGTTCGGCTATGTTCCAAAATAAACATACGTATCCTATTGGCCTAAAGATTAACAGTTCGGATTACAATATCACATATACGCCGACGATACACCAAATAATACTCTTTAAAAAAACAAAAAAAGGTTACTATAATGATTTGCTAAATCATAAAATCGAAAAAACAAAAAAATCATCAATCAGCTTTTTGCAGGTATGTAATAAGTACAGGGATCCTAACAGACCCTGCCAAATGATTAGACAGAAAGCAATCCATTGAGGACAAATCGAAAATTGAGTCATACTGTCCGTACCAACACTACTACAACACGAAAAAGAATGACGTATCTTGGACCGCCGTCTTTTCCTTCTGTCAATTCTACAGTTGGAAAAGGTAGCTTATGAGAATTTCTACAGACTTATCTTCATTTAGCTATTCATGCAAATTTAAAAATAGTTTGACTCTTTCAGATAAACCACTGATAGTTGTCTTTATAGTGCGCAGCATAGATGAATGAAAAGGGTCCTTAGATTTCTACCACCCATGGCCGGGTGTGTGTTGAAAGAGAATCGAATATAGTCCGGCGGGGGCGGGCGGGGGACCCACAAGTCCGGGGGGCTCCATAGACGATCACACCGCGAATAAACACGTGAAGTGAAACTAATGTTGTGTGAAGAGCAACTGAAGCGATTGCCTATTGTTAGCGGACTATATGATACCCGACAATAATTACTTTACACCGGACTAATAACATTGTATAATCATAGCTAAAATCGATCATTGGGTTGTGTAGTTCATTGCAAATGCGAAATGGGGGCGAAACACCCCCAAACTACCAAAGGTTTACAGACAATTTAAGCGTTTGAAAACATCGCAGTCCATTTTACTTTTGACCTATCTGAAGCAAACAAATAATATTTACTTTAAAGTAATTACTGGTCCAATAAACCAAATTTCCCATTATTCAGGATATATATGTGGGGAGAATACACCAGAGAGTAGTCACTGTATCCCCCATGTGGATGTCACATGGTTGGCCCCTGAATAACCTGACCTAAAAACATATACTTTGTCACCAAAAATTGTATCCTAGGTGCTGTATAATAATATAATGTAATCTTTAATTTTATAATGCCTGACAAATTCACCGAACCGAAGTGCTCAGGGGGCCGCTGTGGAGCGCCGTAGGCTGCTGCTACAACACAACGAGTACAGACTGTCCCAATAAAAAACTATACAATCAAACTAAAAATTATAAAAAATATAAATGTGAATGTTGCCAGATATTTTGACTTTATTTGTTAGACAAGTTCCCAAGCTAAATCCTCACTTTTATTCCATTAATTTGATGGACCCTAAGCGGGATATTGTCAGTTGAACACAAGATAAAATTACCACTTGGGCCAGTTTCACCTGAAGGTTCAAGAAACTAAAGGTATAAAGCGCGTGAGCATCATTATGGGATTAAACCCTTTCAACAAAAGAATATTGTACAGATCAGAGTGATGTATTATCATGCATTGAACTACTCATTATATTATTTTTCAGTGAAAGCCCAGAAATTATTAGTTGTGGGTGAATGAGGGACTCACTCTCAGGGGACAATATCATGAAATTCGTGTAAATTTGGATAATTTGACTGCTGAAACTATGTAACAGTCTACAAGTCTGTTGAGGGATGGAAAATGCTCTAAATGTGGGAGGCCATTTCCCTTCCTCTATTCCCCACTGCCTCCCAATATGCCAGGGAGGAATATGATGAAAAAAATTAGTGTTTCACAACACAAGAGCAAAAAAGGAAAGGATGTGTTTTCAATCTCTCAGTTTACTTTAAACAAGGGTGTTTTTATGGTTCACCTTCTGCTACATGTATGATTAGTATTGCACATTAAAGTTATAAATTATGTTATATTACTCGAAGCACACTTATAGCTACGTTTATTTTAATTTTCAATAAGAATGTCTTGAAGGTGATTTTCAATGGGAACTTTGTTGATATCAGGATAGCCGAAACTGGCCCAACAGTTTTTTTTCAACTGTCTCAGATAATTAGCTCTCTAATCCTGAACTCATACCCCCATTACCCACTAAAATCTCATAAAGCTGGAACACTCCTAAAAATAATCAGTAAAGCCTCCCGTTTGAGAATGAACTTAATTTGTGGCAAAAAATTAATCTTTGATTTGGTATAGTTTTTTTTTTTTGGACGTCTGTATGTCCAGAGACAAGGAGGCTTGATGGAAAAGTCCATTTGTGGAAACCGAATTACTCGAGAAAACCTGCGAGGACGGTATGGATCGGCAACCAAATCACGTACGGACACAGGCTCCACAGGGATTGACCCCGGGCCGCATTGGTGAAATGCGAGTGATTAGCGCCTACAAACGCCAAACTTCTATTACTTTTATATTCATCTGACAGTTTTGTAAATCATTTATTGATCTCTTTGACCCGAAAATCTTAATTATACACCACACTCATCTTCCTATAGGCTAAATAATAAGAGATTCAAGGGGTGTTTTGTCACTAAGAATGTCAGCCTAATTGGAGTCGACACATGCACAATTGGTAGTTTTGAGAATACTTTTATTTAAATCCTTGACCAAGAAAAAAACATTTTTAAACCAATTTCTTCTTCGGTGTTGTGCCTAGATGGCTACCATTTTGGAAAAAGGCGTCGTATGCAAATTTCCCCACTTTTAATTTTGTTATCACCTGTTTTCATGAGACCACATCACTACTGTTAATTTAGCCTATTACGATAATTTTTATCTGGCTTCCGATAACCCCCTCCTTAACTGGTTGGTGCTGGCGCACTACACGGTAGACTTTTGGGTCATATTTTTGCCAGCGAAAAATTAAAAAAAAATTGTTTACAAATTTATGAAAAGAACGCATTTAAAGTCAGACAATTACACACAATTTGACAAAAATCTTATCCTTAAAGGCGTCCAACGCGAAAACCATTTTGGGGATCCATAGGACCTTAGAAACCCTATTTCATCGAAGTTACGGGCATGTAGAATATTGAAATATTTAAAATTTAATATGAATTGCACGAAATGATTAAAATCATCATATCTGAGTTAAGATAGATCGCCATTATCGATTCAACACATTAATTATTATTGCAACGTCTGCCCTGTATACATCACCTTTTGTAATGCACGATTTCAAAAACACTCAAAATAATCCTGGGGGGGGGGGGGGGGGGGGGGGGGGGGGTGTTAAAATATTTTCCTTGGCGTTACCACCAAATGTTGAAGAGGTATGCTTGACCAATAATGTAATCTACGATCAATCGTGATTAAAAGCAACTTTTTCTTAACAAGGTGATAAGTAGGCCAACCTTTCATTAAATGTTCGCATTAGGGGGTACGTGATTACCATTTCATCTTTTATAATGTTGATGAATTTTTTTTTCTGCTATGGAAAAAGTTTCAGCATAAACATGCGTGTTGCCGACTAGTATTCTCCGACTGGTGTTTCAATTAGAGATTCAGGGGCCACTTGAACAAATATAAAATAAAACAATGTCTGTAAGGAGTAAAATTACCTCTGTCGGCGAATCCTCACATTTTAACAACTTAAAGGCCGACTCGAAGATTTCCCAAGGATGCAATCCTCAATTTTCCTAAAATCGTGTTTCTTGCACGTACACAATAATGCTTGTCTACAAACAAGATATTGTATAAAATAGCTCAACTCAAACCGATTTCATATAGAAAATATACTTTGTAATACAATTCCTGAATTTTAATTTTACCATTTTTCCTATGGACTCTATACTATACACATTACGGCATTAAACGAAAATGTGATTCTTTCCAACTTTGGAATTGAGCTATCTTAGTTGTCTACTTAATTTTAATTTTTAAAAATTCAACACACCACAAAACACCACAATTATTTTCAAAATATCTGAGTCCTGCCTCGAATTCTTAATAACCAAACATGGCGGTAACACTTTATGCATTCGTGTTTTTTCGTCGCTGAGTCTATATTTTTCCAGACAATAACTAAATACGTTCAAAGGTGCAGCGAGAGATTTGAGCATCCATATATTTTGTCGATGTAGTATTTTTGGTAAAGACCGCCAATAGATTTCTTACCTTTGTATTCCGCTACAGAATGCCTTGAAAGTGAAAACAAAAGGCGATTTCCTTTTGCTCAATTTCACAAAAAAACATAGGCTGAATTTCGTCATTTGCTCTCCGTGGTGAGGGGCGGGGGTCGTTATATGAAAGTGACGTACCTGCTCCTACCGACACAGTGAAACCCCGCATAAGGGGGGAACAGAGGTCTAGCACTAATACTCGAGCTCCCAGAAAATCACGCAAAATCAACAATTTTACCCAAACCAGCAGCAAAAATACCATCACCATCTCCTAATCTTCAGTGAACATCGTAAAAGCCCCCCCGAATGTCAACAAGAGTCAACAAATGGGGGGGGGGGGGGGGGGGGGGGGGGGGGGGGGGGGGTGACTCTAAATCGGCGACGACACGTATGTCTAACTGTGAAGATGAAGACGAAATTTGGAACCGAATCCATCGATACCCCGGACAAGCCAGCCTGGAGTTTCAACAATACCCACTGACATCTCGACACTGTACAAGAGACTATCCGTGAGCTACTGCTAAGGAGTCGAATTTGCTCCAGCCCATTATATCATCACTTGTGCTGTATTCCTGAAATCTCCTGAGGTATTCGGACCCCTTGGTTAGGCAGTGTCTGATGCAGTTTACTGACAAAATATCCGCCTCTTTTCTGACCAATCTCACAGAAAGATCCAACCCACCGTTACCCAGGACATCTACGAGTCTATCTCAATGATACGACAGGCTAATGCTGAGGTCAAGACTTGAACAAGAGATTTACCATCTTCACGCCCAAACACCAGAGCTTGAGACACAACTAGATAGGGTGGCATAACCGTATACGTAACTGTCTTCTTTCTGCACGGGGTGCCTGATCACATGAAGAGAAAGACACGACTCTCTACTGTCATTAACAAACTCAACTCTAAACTAAACTTGAACTTGAGTGCTAATCATATTGATAGGTCTCATCATCGGTCGCCGCCAGACATCAATGATAGTACACCACCAAACAACAGACGGGGGGGCGAGGCCTTATCTTTGTAAAATTCATATCAATATACACACGCGCGAAGCCGTCTACCGTGCTAAGAGGCACTAAGGGCACGCAATGCTTAATTACTGAAAGTCCTTCCCCCTCTCGCATGACCATATATCGCGAGGCACAACGCATGGTGAAAGAAGGCCAGCTTGCAAGGTTTGGTCACAGGATGGCGAATTGTAGTCCCTGAACAACAACACAAGAGGTAACAATAACAATCTAGCTTATCGGATAAAATTTAACTTTGCATTTTGTTATTAACATACCCATGCATGCTTTCCTTTATTCCAATGATTGTTTACCATCATCACAGTTGAATCTCTGACTTTAGTTATCATCTGCTTATTTATTACCTTGGTCATGATGTACCTTTTTGCTAACGTGGCATGCCCGGTTATTGCATCTAACTTAAGGGGGATGACCCATTCAGCAATATTATGTTTCGTTTTGATAGAATGGGCCCTTTAACCCCAAAACCCCAACCTTTATGTTTCACGCTGTTTCAGACCGTTTGATGTGCGTGTTCAAGTGTATCTTTGCATCCTTGTGTAGTGGCTATCAAACATCCCATCAAATCTGTGGCTCTGGGATGAGGCTATTGACGATCGGGCATGACCCTTTAATTTTGCTACATCTGACATATATTTTTCAGTGATATCATTTAAACCTGCTTATGTTTTGTGTGATTACCCTTACTTATATTACCATTTTACCTCACATTTCTCTTGGCATTGTGTATACCGATTTTGTTCTAGTTTCAATAAATGCACAGAGCACCGAAGCGTGTGTTATGTGGAATATGTTGTTCCTTTGCCCATAGCTGTGTATGCCTGTTTTTTTTTTGTGTTCTACCACTTTCACGTTACATGTTACCAAGCCGTGGGCAATGGGTCCACTCTGATTACACTTTGCCACATGTTTATACTATCTATCATTTCTACTGGTTTTTATTTAATTATGTATCTATCTATTTGTCATATATCTGTCAGCATTTTTTTTATTATTACTTAATTTTTAGTTTATGAATTTGTCACTTAGCATTTAGTAAACCATGCACCGACATAAGGTGGTGTATTGATCAAGAACTTTGATAGGTCGTTGCTCACGTTATCCTATAGAAGTGGTTATTCTTTCCTTCCCCATTCCTTGAGGTCGCTGCATGGTTACTCATCCTTATTGACTCTGTTTACATTGCAATTTAATGTCACAACCGTCTAGTAGTTGTAGTGATGCATGATCTCCCGTTAACTTTGTTCGCTGCATCTTTCCCTTGCTCTTTGTAGCCGCACACCACGTATGACCGCAAGTTTTACCACCCATTTTCTGGTGGAGATCTGTACTTCAGCATCATTTACTTGTTTATTTATTACTTTAATTGATTTTGCTTACCTGATGTATGTATTAATGTATGTAGTATGTATGATGTATGTATGTAATGATGTATGTAGTAGATACGTGCATGCATGCGCGCATGTGTGCATGTATGCATGTATGCGTGCATGCATGGCATTTATGTATAAAATTGTTTACAAATATTTCCAGTATTAGTTAATTTGGTAATTGGTTTTCTCTCATTACAATTATTTTGATTTTCTCTGATCATTTGCATTTATATTATGTACATTGGTACTGTTTTTCCCATCAATTTAAATTGTTCCCTACTGTATATGCATCTATCATTACCCACTCCCAGAATTTTTTGCTCGGTCTTTGGTTTAATAAATGCAAAGAGCGCACCGGAGCGTGTGTTCTGTGGAATCGCATTCTTGTTTGTTTCCTTTGCCCATAGACTTGGTATACTTTGACTCCTTCGTTGTGATCTCCATTTCCACATAGACACATACCAATCGGTGGGCAAGGGGGTCAACCGATTATACTTTGCCACAACGCATTTGCTGCATGTATGTTATGTGTATATACAATTTTGTTAACAATTATTTCCACTATTTGTAATTTGGTAATTATGTTTATTTTTATTACACTTATTTTGATTGTTTTTAAAATCAGGATCAGGTTTTGTATATTTATATTATTACATTGGTACCGTTTCTCCCATCATTATAACTGGTCCTACTGTATATGAGATATATCATTCCCACATACCCAGCTCCGGGCTGGGGTCCCCCTCTATTATTTTGCCATACATACTTTTATTGTAGTGTAATCTCGTTTGGAATTATATTTACTCGTCTTTTTGAGCTTCAATAAATGCACAGAGCACCGGAGCGTGTGTTTTGTGGAATCACATTTCTTGTTGTTTCCTTTGCCCCATAGCTTGGTATTCTTCGACTCTGTGATCTTCATTTTCACATAGACCCCATACCAAGCTGTGGACAAGGGTTCAACTGATTACCATGCCACATCGTCATGTGCAGCATGGTTATGTTTGTGCATACACAAATTTTGTTACAAATTATTTCCCATTATTTGTATTGGTAATTTGGTTTATTTTTTATTACACTTATTTTGATTGTTTTCTCATGATCAATTGTATATTAATATTAATGTTACATTGGTACCGTTTATCCATCATTTTATAATTGTTCCCTGTATATGAGCTCTATTATTCCCACATACCCAGCTCTGGACTGGGGTCCACCTCTATTATATTTGCCATACATCATTTTATTTGTATGTAAATCTCATTTGGAATGATGGTTACTTGTCTTGTTTGAGTTTTCAAAATGCCAGAGCACCGGAGCGTGGGTGTTCTGGTGGAATCACATTTTTGTTGTTCCTTTGGCCCATAGCTTGGTATATCTTCGACGCTTGTTACTGCCATTTTCACATAGATACATACGAACTTTGGGCAAGGGGTCACCCTGATTATACTTGGCACATACGTCATTTTCATTGGCTTTATTATATCCTTTCATAGCAAATTATATTCCAATATCATGTTTTCATTTAACTAAGCATTTTGGCAACCAGCACCAATAAATAAGGGTCATCATATATGCTCGTGACCTCAAATTAGGTCTTTTCCACTCTTATCTGGCCGTGTCATTATTTAGCTTATTAGTCCCGTTTCCTTACGGGTGCTGCATTGTTGACCTTATTAGTAGTATGATTGTTACTGCTTTAGTATTACTTACTGTTTAATTTATGTGTTTCCATTTCTATGATTTTAAGTATATATTTTTTTCTTTTGGATATTATACAACCTGGTGAATCCATATAATATTTGCATAATATGATTTTTTACCACATATTGCAAATCTATATCCATTGTTGTCAATTTGCAATAAATTTTACTCCTTGTTTTACTGCATGTACCATTCCCGGTTTTTACGTTCGTGGACTTAATTACCATAACTTGCATTTTTTCATCAATTAATTACCATGCAGTGTACACGAAGGACTTAACAGTTACAGATTATGTTTTGTGAACCACATGTTCAAAGTTATTAGTGTTAAGAGGTAATCTTGGTAATTCCTTCGCTCCTTGTTACTTCATGGTCCCTTCCCGTCTTACGTTCGTGGCTTATTTTACCATACCTGCCCTGTTCATTCAATTATTACCACTGCAGTGCACAAGAAGGAATTATCAGTTATGTATTTATATTTATACTATCATCGAAATTATTGATTCCAGTATGATTATTTAGATGTTGTTAAACCCATTCCGTTAAATTGTTTAATTGAATTTTTGTGACATCTGGGAGCTCTACTTAAGCCTTCCGCTTTGTAGCTTAATTTATCGCGTTGTTTTTTTTTTCTTAAAATCTTGTTTTTTCGAATCTATTAATATCTTTAAGTACTTTATTCTATATTTTTGTATATTAGTTTTGTTAATTGTTTTGTGTTTTGCTATGTCCAACTCAAAATCTACTCCTACTTTCCAACCTTTGCTTCGACAGTTCTTTACATCCTTTTGACGACTCTTACGATGATAAATAATATATCTAAACAAATGACATCATGCCGTTACTATACGCATGAAACCATTAACACCACAACATCTTAATGACATCTAAATTATCCCTTATAACCATGCCAACGCACGCAGTCTCAATAAACATTCCAATGATATCGTTAACTATCTGTCCTTGTTTTACAGCACCATTTTCCTATTGAATGGATCTCCGAACCATGGTTTACAACTGAGCGATGCCTCCCTGATCGCCTTGAGGATTACTCATCGGACATTGTATTCGACATGAATTCGACGGGGAGGTGGCGTCTCTCTTTTCATCATTCTGACTTAAATAATTCTCGCCCTTAGATCCCGATCTTAACCTTGAGTGTAATGATTGTGATCGATATTCGTTGAAATTTCCATACATTCAATTAAAACACAATGGGAGGGGGGGGTGGTTGTGGGTTTGTTGAAGGTTTGTCCTTTATCTACCAACCTGATTACGTGATTTATTCTGACTTCATAGACCAACTGGGGAAAACTTAACACTATTTCTAGGGAAAGAGACCGTGCTAATAATGAGGATTCAACCTCGATCTTCTTTCTCTGACAAGACTCCAAGTTAACGAATTTATTATTTTTTTAGCTTATGATTTATTCCCATTATCGATCGACCAACTCGTATCCAACATTACAGTACTGGCCATCCAGTGTGTTTTCCCCTCTGATAGACAATTTTTTACAATATGGATTTTCATCCCTATTAATGCTGGTGTTATGGTCACTGATCTTTCAGATCATTTTCCCGTCTTCCTTTAACGCACATAACTATAGGCCTAACTTCACTAACCCACATATAATTTAAATCCCGTAGTTCACCGCAATAAATAAGAGCCCTAATAATGCATTGCCTTGTTGACTGGACACAGGTTATTAGTACAGAGGACCCAGCTCAAGCCTACAACCAATTCATCTCAACATTCTCTCAACTCCTGAACATCTACTGTCCAATTAACAAATAAAACCATTCAAAACGAATTCACCAAAAAACCGTGGGTCACTAAAGGTTTTAATAAAATCAATACAATCAAGATAATTAAATAACGATATATTTCTAAACCAAGTGATTAATAATAAACTAAAATATACCAAATATCGTAACCACTTAAATTCATTTTAGTGCAATTAGTAAAAAATCTTACATAACCAATAAAATTAAATAATAAGCTAATACTAAGGAAATTGGAAAACGTTAAACACTTTATGGGCCCGTAAATAAGAAAGCAAAGCTTCCTGAGTTTTTTCAAACACTAGCGGGGTGAAAGGATCACTGACAATGGAGCCATAGCTGAAAACTTTACAACTTATTTGCAAATTAGGTATTACTCTGCCAACAAAATCCCTGAACCATCAATGGATTTAAAAACTCCCTTTGCGGCATAACAATAACACCAATACCCGGTTCCTAGAGCCAACTTCTCCTGATAACTTATAAAATTAACAGCGAAAAATTAAAAATAGTATAGCAAAGCATCTGATGACATTAGCATAACCTCCTTAAACTCATTATTTCCATCCCTTAGTGTGTTTATCACACATTTTTAATATTTCTCTTACTTCTGGAATAGTTCCCAACCAATTAAACAGGCAATGTTATACTCATATTCAAAGCAGCACCCACACGATTTTTCTAACTATAGACCCATTTCAATTCTTCCCTCCATTTCGAAACTTCTTGAAAAGGTGTCTATAATGTATATATAACTTTATAACAAAATACGGATTCCTCACCCCTCATCAATTTGGCTTTAGCCTAAACGATCTACGCCTAGGCCATAAATGAACTCTATTGCAAAATACTGAGAATCTTGGATAATAAACTTCTCCGTTGGTAATAGTTTTAGATCTTAGCCAGGCTTTTTCGATACCATAAATCATGACATCCTTCTTTACAAGTAATAAATATGGTATCCGGGGTCTTGCTAATGACTGGATAAGTAACTACCCTATTCTCAAAAAAAACAACGGGTTTTTTTAATAACACCTTCTCTGAACTAGCACCATTACTTGTGGGTTCCTCAAGGCTCTATCCTTGGGCCCCTATTTGTCCTCATATACATTAATGACCCTTCCACTTTGTTCTGAAATAGCCACCCTTTATATTATTTGCATACGACACAAATTACTTTTTTCACTCCAATCTAATACACTTGAACAATAGAAATAAGAACTTGCTATTATTTCAAACTTTTTTGAAATGAAACAAATTATCGCTGAATATAAAAGACCACTATATGATTTGTTAAAATAAATATAGACTAGCCAGAATTAACTTAGATGTTAAAATTTAGCCATACCGATTCAGCAAGTACTACCTACAAAATTCCTTGGTATCCTTTTGACCACACTTTATCCTGGAATTCCCATACCCAGCACATTTTCAAAATTTGGCTAGATAAAAGGGGTTACCGCACAGTTAGACCATTTCCCTTCCTCAAGCTCACTTCTCACATTAAAATATTCACTTATATTACCTATATATCATATTGAGCCATAGCTTGGGCTGATGCTAATATGCTGTTCTGGACTCACTTTTTATTCTCCAGAAAAGAGTTATTAGGACGTGTACTAACCCGCGGTGGCTTGGCCCACACAGACCCTTTATTTCTTCTGCTCAAAACGTTGAAAGGTTAATGCTTTTATCACTTCATTGCACGTTCATGTATCAATACAACTATAACCTTCTACCGGACGACCTTAGATCATATTTTTTAACTTTTATACTCTTACTCACCATTATGAGACCAGGCAAGCCCTAATACCCCGTGTAAAACCATTTAATACCGTACGTGATTATAATACCCTGATGTTCCAAGGCCCTCTACAGGGGCCTCATCTGCCTTCTTATATTAAAAACTTCCCAACTCATCTTCCGTAAATTAATAGAAAAAGAGTCCCATCAATTCGATAGTGCTGTCATCACTTCCTAATTTTCTGTCCTTTTTACTCTGTTGTACTTTATTATCCTTGGAATTTGACTGTCGGCTGTCTTTGTCTTGGTCCAAGGTATTTTGTATCGTATTGTCTGTCCCGTCATTTTTTGTCTTGATTTGTAATCTCTTTTTTTGTCTGTCTTTTCCGTAGTAACACGTAAAGTTAGGTAGTTTACTGCATTTTCACGCTTAGCGTTTAGCAGTGACCTCGTTCATCACTCTTGTCTACTTTAATTATATCCTTTCAAATGATATCGATTTCTATTGTTGAATCCATTTATTTATTTGTACTGCAATTTCATATCTTGTATTATCATTAGTTTTGATGTGATATGTGATGAACAAAAATAAATTTGATTGTGATTGATTCTTGCAAAAAGGGGGGGGGTCATTCTGTAAAGAGAATAAAACTGGGGGCATTCGGTGTGGAAGAGAAAATGAGGGAATGTCAGCCTTCAGATAATTGAGGCTGAAAGTGATGCCAAAGTGATTACCACACTTTGATGGGCTAGACACACAAAATAAGGGTGGACCAAAACAATAAGGTTTCGAGCAAAAACTGGGTCATTCATGTCAATCCCCAAAATCTGGGCATTGGGGGGGGAACTTTTAAAAAGGGGGGTCATTGGTTGACATAGTGGTAATTAAAAGGGGGTCTATCGGCATGAGCAGACGCGTGCTAATCAATGGTGAGTGCCCCCCCCCCCCCTATTGCTCCTATCATATTAGAAAAATTTTCCTCAATTTCCTGTATAAATCCTTTCACGTGAGGATCATTTTTTGATAGAAGACTTCACCATTCGTGTAAAGACACCTGTTATTTGAAACTAATTGTGCCCCTTTAAGCCACTCCCCTTGTAGAAATACCGCCCTCGTCCCTTGCTTTTGTAAAATGTACAATTTACCTGTACGTGAGTTTGTGAACAATGTACATGTCGTGAGTTTTTGTACAATTTCACATGTACATGAGTTTTTGTGAACTGAAATGTCACCTTGTATTGTAGAATCTAGGCATATCCATTTCCTGCTTTTCACATAATAAAGATGCCCAAAACCCAGCTTCAAAAACATAGGGATGCCCTTTTCCGTGTATCTCTCTAAATAGTAAACAAGTGAAGTAAAGTACATTAAAAACAGTACAGGGCCGCTACAAAAAAATTTCCCCCCCCCCAATCAATGATGTGTTGCGTTCATGCGCTTATGACTTTCAATTAACATAAATTAAGGACAAAAAAAGAAGTAACATGTAAAACAGTTAACTTGTTAAAAGGCTATTTGAATACATGTTAGAAGGATTCAAAGACATCATCAATAAAGAAATAAAAACTGAAAAAATTGTTCAGTAAGAAAACTAGGGGCCAAACATGATTTCCAATTTTGCGTCAAAATGTGCGAAAAAGACACTAATTCGTTTTTGCATTTTCTACGGCACTGATTCACCTAGACTTTTTCTGATTGTTTAATTGGTGAAGTAATGAACTATATTTACCATATTAAGCACAAAACATTGATTTCAATTTTGCGTCAAAATGTGCGAAAAAGACACTAATTCGTTTTTGCATTTTCTACGGCACTGATTCACCTAGACTTTTTCTGATTGTTTAATTGGTGAAGTAATGAACTATATTTACCATATTAAGCACAAAGATAAATGTCTCATGGCCATTTTATATTTTTGTTAGGTTTACTTGTATAATTTACCATTACAGGGGGTCCCAAAAAAAGTGGTGCAAGCGGATAAACTTCAATTTCTCCAAAACTGTGAAGTCTGTGAATTTTATTTTCATGGAGAATATAAATTATTTCTTTTGTATAAACTGTGCAAATCCCATGACAATCCGCGCATGCAAGTCAGAGATATAAACGATTATTAAAGATCCTCTGTTTTTCATCCATTCCAATGGGATTTACACAGTTAGTGATTGTGGTTCAATCGTGTGCATTGACTAAATGATAACCTAAGAATCTGAAGGAGATATGCTACTAAATTAATGCAGCGCTGATCTGAACAAGTATCGAACATGATATCTAATAATAATAACTGATTTAAGCTGACGTGGTTGAACTATGTATTGTCGGGACGTCATTGTATGTAATTGAACAGATTTTTTAGAAAGTTAATGGATGTGTTGAAATGGAAATTTTAGATTTAAGTCAATTGTTAAAGTAGAGAAATTAATCAATAAATGACAGGTGCGATCCTCTAAGCTTAGTTCAATGAAATGAATGCTGTTTCCTCCAATTGTGTTATTTATAAAACCTTCACAAAGATGAGAAACTTCAGAAAATCGTATCTGTAGTGTCATTACACATTTGGGTCTGCCAAAGATGCCAGGCAAACAGGTTAACTCGCCGAGCAAAGGAACTTTTCATGTCACTAAGACTTTTTTAATTTCTTTCTTGTAAAACAATGTGATTACCGTACTGACTTTAAACACTGTGCCATTTAGTTTACAAGTTTAGTTATTTATCATACAAAGTTATAAAACAGCACGGTAGAGATAACAAAATAGATTTACAGCAAAGTTTTAATTTGTGCTGATCATATTGGTATTAGAATGCGACTGTAGGCTCATCAATTTGCACTTTATTATTTATGCCTATTTGTCACTTAATAATCTAAAAAAATTACATCCTGTGCATTTGTATTTCCTTAGTTGTTAATATTTAATGGTATGCCATGAATACACAGTAATTCAATTTGTTGGAACTCGCTCACCCGACAGCAGAACGAACAATTATGTAACGGTGTAATCCCAATTGGAATGTGTGAAAAACTATGACCTTAATCATCGTTCATTCTCTGGTTGCGGTGGGCGATTGTCATGGAATTTGCACAATTATAAAGATATTATAATTTATTTGCACCATGAAAATGAAATTTCAGTAGTTTTTGAGAAATCGAGGTTTATCTCTTGCACCACTTTTTTTGGGAACACCCGGAGGTTCCCTACAGTAATCCGCTAGATATGTATACGAAATATTATGACACCAATGGCTACTATACTTTCCAGAATTTTTTTGATTAATTATTTTACTTTGTTTAGTCACTAGGTGTATGCAATTATGAAAATCAGAATCACAGTAACTCTCTTAGATTTTCACTTTTGGCATGGGCATTTCCGTTCGTGCTAAGGGGGGGGGGGCTTCCTAGGACCCAGCTAATTAACGCAAAAACGACGCGATGGATTTGTTTTTTTTGCCAAATGCAAGCGCAATTAAAAGTAGACAAACCAAAATATACCAAATATATTGCAGCGTTAAAAACGCCGGCCGAAAACAAAAAATGGGCCCCCATGAGCTACCCCCCCCCCCCATTATGCAGTGAAGTGTTAAGCAATGGAGATGATTGAAAACAATGTTCATCATTATCATCATCATGGAATTATAGTAATTAACTGAAGTATGGATGATTGAAAATTCAAGGCAGTATAGATCAGTGAATAGCACCCTACTCTTAAGTATTCATGTATGCACTTACATTGCCACTTACTATCAATGACACGCAACTCTATTTTTCTTATGATATGAATTCCCCTGACGATGAATCATCTGTGCGGTCAAATCAAAATTGAAGTTGGGTTGCAGACATAAGTCCTGGATGATGCTAAACAACTTAAGCTATAATGATGTACAAAAAATGAATGTCATGTCATAAAACTAAGATTTGCATGCAAAAATCCAGGATAATAATATTCAAATTGCCAACATAATTAATTCAGTCTACGCATTCTGCTCGCAATTTAGGGTATTGCTTGATGAAAACATGTCAATGAGATGAACAAGGGAAGAACATTTGTCAGTCCGCTTATTTTCAAATTCGTTAAAATCAGCTCAATCAGACAATTTTTGTCTGACGCCACTGCCTCAAATCTGTTTCATTGTTGCCCTTATCACCTCCCGACTTGACAATGGTAATGCTCTTTTGTATGGAATTCTAACAAACCTTATTGATTTAAACTTCAGCGAACACCAAATGCAGCCGCTCGTGTTCTCTCAAAAAATCGCAACTATGAGCACTAACGCCACTCTTATGCAACTTCATTGGCTACCCATTCAACAACGGATCCATTGCAAATTCTGCCTGCTAACATGGTAAGCACTAAATGGACTTGAACCATCTTACATTAATGCTCTTCTTACGCCATACTTGCCAACCCGGACTCTCAGATCGTCAGATAAACTTCTCTTATCAGTACCAGAAACTACATCATTTGGTGTGATAGAGCTTTTTCGTAAGGTGCCACCAAAATTGTGGAACTCCACTTCCATAAACATTCGCGTTGTGTTTCAGGTAATGAATTTAAGAACGTCTTAGACATATTGTTTCAATCTGGTCATATAATGTTTAATTATTGCATTTTCCCATTATGTATTTGACTCTCTAAGGTTAAGTGGGTTCAAGTTCTATTACAGTGTATGTTTTGTCCTCCTTTAGGTTACATGTTATGTTGATTTGATTTTTGTCTATTTACTTGTTATGGTAAACTCGTTGTACAGCGCCTCGGAAAGGTTGCCTAGAAGAGGCGCTTTATAAATGCTATTATTATTAGTATTATTATTATTATGCGATGCAAAATAATATAATAAGCCTAAACTAAATTAATTGGGGGCAGAGTCCATTTGTAAGAACTTTTCGTGTTGAAAGTACTTCAGAGAGGAGGGAGACTGTTGTCAAGACGTTCTCGTGTGGGACGTCAATAGTCAGAAATACCCTTTAAACACAAACAAATGAGCCTTGATGCACAAGTGATTTGAATATTTTATTATAATAACTCTGATTTAATATGATTTAATCCGATTGGTTTCAAGAATTTGGAATGGCCAAAACACAAGTACAAGCAATAATATTACAATCAATGATTTTACAATATTCCTTTTAAAAGATTTAAAATTCCACTAATGTCTCTTGAACAATATATCTTGTAATAAAATCTGTCTTGATCTCAATATAGCACTAGTGGAATCCATTTTCCCGTCCCTAATAGAAATATTTTTCCTTCCCGTAAGACATTTTTTGTCAAGTAAAATTGCAAAAATAAAATAATGTTTTAATCACAAAAGGGAGGCTAATATAACACTGTGGTTTTGTCTGTAGTGGGAGCAGAGCGGGAGCCAAATTCTGCGCACCTCAAGTACTTTCTCACCGTGGTCATTGTCACGTGTAATAGTTATTAATAGATATTAGGAGAACCTAACTACAGAAAAACATCAATACAGATAGATAATAGTCTAGAGAACTTGGCCAGTAGTTAAATTGCCAGTTGTTTAGTTGTGGATCTCCAGTATGGTATATCAGTGCAGTACATAGTGCCAGGATCAATGATACCAAAGGAGCTGCAAGTGCAAGCTATTTCTCCGCTGTCAACTTTCAAACCGATAGAGCTTCAGTTTTTGAAACCGAAAAGGATTCCAGTTTGTGGTCCTAAAAGTGGACATTGCGACTGACGGACCTTTGGTGGTAACTCTGGGATTATTGTACTGCGGAATTATAGTGCCATCGAGGGTCAATCCCGTCGTCTTGAACTGCTGGACAAAGTTATCGTCAGAACTGAGAAGATTCCCGTGAATTATCTCCCGTTGATTTATATGACTTTGCATGCTGTCATTTTGGAGTGTTCGCTGTGAGGACATAGCATGTTTGAACTGCAACGCTTCCTTTAATTCTGGACATTGTAATTGTGTTTTGGAAATGGTAAATTCTTGAACCAACGAATTTGAATGTTATGACGTTTCGCGTCCGTGACACCAAGGTCCGAAATACCTTTTAACACAAACAAATGAGCCTTTAAACCAATATTTGAATAATAAACAAAGTACTTTTCTTGTGAAAAAGTGTTTAAAAAAAAATTAAATGCCATCTGCAAGTTATATCCTTGACTCGTTGCGCCCCAGGGCGTCAACGTAGCATAATTCTTGCGGTTGACCCTACCCCTCTAAAATGGTTCTTCTTTTTTGGAATTTTTGGAAAATCTCATCACCATAAGTTGGGCTTCCTTAATCAGAATTTGTTTCTTAAATTTTCGAACCTTTTCCAGAAAATTCAGCAATAAGTGGTCTTTTTTTCCCTTTTGTGTGTAAATCACTGAGGTGAACCGCACCGCCGCGCTCCAACCCCCCACACCCTCTACCCCACCCCCCCCCGCCGTACGGTCCCTGAACGGTCCATCAGATCCAATGACAGCTGTAAGTTCTTCGTCCAAACTACTGGCCCATCAGAGGTTACTATTTTCATCTGCCCGTATCTAAATGTTCCTTCCAGGATACATCGACAGACATGTTGAGGAAAGGAGGTTAATAATCGCTAGTCTGGCGCAACCGATCAGCACTATTCCTAATTGATTGTGGCCGTTAATGCTCTGATCTGATTTGAAGTAACAAATAAATTTGGACAAGACTAGATAATGATGGGAATGACACAAGGTTAAATGTCCCGACCTTTTTTATGTAATCACAAACCATCCGTAAATTGTACCATTCACAATAAGGTAACACAAAGATCATCAAAGGACACACAAACCAAGATCACCCATTAACATCGTTCCCAACCTCAACCATTTTTGTAAGGTTCCACCAGTCGTCATTCGCACCAATGGTGCAGTTACACGTTTCATTTTAGTTTGAATTGTTTTGTTTTTCATTTACACATACACGGCAGAGAATGCCCCTATAACCCAAAGTAATGACATATTAAAATTGAAATTCAAATTGTTAGGTATAAGGTAGAATGGACCCTTTAAGAACACATATTAACACTTTTCATTGCATTGCATATATAATATTATATATATATATATATTAATATTATATCTATATATATTTAAATTTTTAAAAATATATATATATATATATATCTATATAATATATATATATCTATCAATATTGTGGAAACGACGGCCGCGTAATTTGTTTCCTTTTAAATCCGAATTTGTGAAAATATGTTTTGGCCCCTAATTCTAAGGTTTCTTGGTGGAATTCTAATTGTATTCCCTAATTCTTATGTCCTCATGTCCCCGCATGTGTGGGATATATTTTTCAATGCTTAGTTTCCGGTGTATGGTACAGAAGGTCAACTTCCATTGCAATTCTAAGGGTCTTGACCTTGTTTTTAAGACTCCAACCGTATTCCTTATTTTACTCCTAGGAGCTCCTCACTAATAATTCAACCATTTGTATCCAATCGGAGGCAACTTATATTTGACCGTGTACAACAGAAATGACCCTTTTATTGATTTTGTTCTGTTTAACCTATACCGTCGGAAAACTTTATGCGTATATCATCAACAACTATATTTCTGAATCGTTATGGTTAGACACATTATGTGGTATACTTTTCGACATGATTGGATCAATTTAATCATTGGACGCCCTGTACAATCTGTGACATGGTACCCTCACTATTTGCAGCACTTAGAATCACGTTTCAGGGTCCCTGTCATGCTCTCTACATTTACTCACTCAAACCTGTTGTACTCGAGATGTGTTAAAATGCTGCTAGCTCCCAGGCTATAATATCAGGGGTGTGCATCGCCACACTACTTGAGTTGATCAGTCTTTTCCAAACATATCACTATGAACCCTTTACGAACTGGTCCTTATCTTTAAAGAAAAAGGCTATTTGAAAGCAGATTTATGGATTTTGTTACAATTATTCACATCAGTCCCTGTTTAACAGATTACACATTTTTGGTGATTTAATGCATCGAAATGTTCAATAGTAATGTTTTAAATGTCAATCAGTCCTTAATATTGAGTATGGCCACACCTCGCGTGAATTAGTACGTCAAGATGTCGCGGCATACTGTCCACAAGGTTGATTGTCTCACTACAGCGGCCCTATGTGGCGTGGCGTTGTCGCCTTGCAGCCGAAAATTGTTTGCATAAACTCTTCTTGCATGTGGCTGGCAGTGGTTTTCCAGAATGACCAGGTACACGACAGCGTTTATGTTTCCATCTGGCACATCCATAATCAATACCGGCCCATACTATCATTACGCCGACACCACCTTGAGTCGATTCCTGAATACAGTCATCTCTGAGGTTCTCACAACGTAATCGACGAACCCTTTGACGGTCAAGGATGACGGTCTTCCACATTGACGGTCCAAGGATTTTAGCGGCATCTCGTCCATAAAGAGTGTCGGCCCTGTCCCAAAGCTGTTATTTTTGTGTGCTCCCCTAGCCCATCGAAGTCGCTCACTAGTGGTGAACGGTTAAGCGTGGATCTTTGGTCATTCGTCTTGCTGGGTACGACACTGGTCCCGGAATCGAACCCGGACCGTATTGGTGAAAGGATAATCCGACTACACCTGCCCGCTCCTCGTTTATGCTCTTGAAACTGCGATTTTAGTTTGTCGTCCCCCGCCCGCGTTTTGAATTTTGGGCCGCCGTTATCGGCCGAAAATCTGAAAATAATTTCATTATTTTGAAAAATTCTGTTCCAAGCATCACCTTTTCGTCGATATTGGAATTTTTGGTGGGAACCTGTTTTTCGGAAATGAGTCTAAAAATAGACCAAATAGTGTTTCATTTCGTCGATCCCCTTTACTTGCTGTTGGTTCATTTCACTGTAAAAATACGCATGTAGCCAATCATGAATACTGCAATTGAATAGTTCCCTCATTATGGGCTGAAAAACATGTGACGAGAAACTCATAATGAGTTTCAAGGGCCCTTACCTATAATCATGGTAACCATCAACATCGTGTCCTTTCCATGAGTACAAAATCTCTGAGGTATGACACTTATCAAAGATTCTGCGGCTGAAAGACCAAGGCCGTTGGCGAGACGATGAATACGTTTCATTACGGGGCTTTGCTAGAATAATTCTAGGTGCTCCAACCATATCCAAATTTTTATGGGTTCCAATCATGTTTCATTGTAGCTAGATACACAACACAAGACCATGGATGAGATCTGTGGCCACAGTTCCCCTACAAGATATCTGTAAAGTAGAATTGCAACACAACACAGATACAGCGCAGTTACTCTCACAGGAACAATCATTGCATATTCTTTTTCAGATGGGAGGAGAATTCGGTTCGGGTGTCTTACATAGTGACGAATGTAACAAGAGGTCTTGTACAACTGGTCCAGCAACTGTGTCATTCTATTGAACAGCGGGTGCAAATGGCCCTCACGGTCTTCTGATATTACCCGCCTCTTTCTTTTTTTATTCGTGTGGGCTGTCTGAAATTAGAAAAGTCCTCAATATAATCGTGATAACTGGTACGTCGATTACCGAAGAAGTTGACACACTTAAGCAGACAGAGCTCTCGTCAGGACGCGCTGGTCATGCCATGATCACAAGAGGCAACACTTGCATTGAGATAAATAGCGGCATGTTGAGAACTTAGATTGAATACCTTAATTATTAAAGCAACATTGATTCAAACTTTTTACCTTTTCACTGCCTTTGCGTAACTGCATTTTCGCACGAAGTTAGCAAATGGTCACAAAGTCCTTAAAATTTGCCGCACTTCGATGACTTGGCCTTGTTGGAGTAAAATATGTTGGTTTACCCTATTGGCATATCCTCCTACATTTTAAAGTTTCCAACCCTTTAAATTACTTCATTTTGATACACCCTTTATAGGATCGAAATGACCAGCCTTAAAATGTAAGTCTTTAATCTGGTCTTCTTATATATTATCCCAAGAGACGCTCCAATGCAAAGAGTGTTAAATTTCTATCCCCATCGTGGAGTTCAGTTTGGTGTTAAAATGACGATCAGATAGAATGATTTAAGAATTGGGGAAAATATGAATTTCCAGTAACGTAGATTAAAAATAAACAACTCCTCGTATTCTTTGCCTTTCTGTGTTTTAAATGTGCGGTACAAAGTTGGTCGTTCCTATGTTGTTGTAGTCAAAATTCTTCCTGTTAGATGGTGGTTAAAAAATACTGCATCTGACGCGTGGTCGTATTTAATCACCAGATAAAATTACCAGAATACGTGGGTGCATTACTGTTAATTTCTAATGAACCATAGTTACATTGTTTTAGTGCGATTCAATACAGAATCCCCAAATGAATCGGTGTAACATCAACAGTTTTGTTATGTGCAACGAGAGATATTGAGGCACCCAGATATTGTGTCACAATAGTGATTTCATATAGATTAGACACTCAATTGATCGCTTACCTTGTATTTGGCTACAGAAATGTCTTAAAAGAGAGAAAAAGGGTGATTTTGATTTGCTTATATTTAAATATAAAACATAGGCTGAATTTCGTATTTGCTCCTATACGAAATTAGAAATTTCACATTTTTTGTACCAAAGAAGCATTTCTCAGATTAATCCTTTCAGATGGGGATATTTTTGATGTAAAGCTTTACATCAGGGCAAAAATCAGAATTTTCACATTTTTTAGGGACACCTGTTATTTGAAATCTCTCGTTGCACCTTTAACACTTTTTGGTAACGTTTTTAAGTGATTGACGCTGTGCAATTGTGTAATATACTATGTGATCTCTTACTTCCAAGCAGAACAGCAGCAGCAAATATTGGGCCTGTACTGCAAAGATCCAACATGTTCCATGGTATGCAGTTGTCACGCGCGAGTACCGAGCTCTGTAGGATTTCTATCCTGAGCTTGTAAACAATTCCCTGGCAAGAATAGGAATAATCAAAATCATTTCAGATGGATTACATACTATTGTTTAACACTTAAGTGCCTAAGGGGGGGTCCATAGTACCCAAGATTTGTTTTTCGGCGATTTCTCACTCGTGAAAAATATTTGCGAACTCTAATTTTTTTGTAATTGTGTAACTTATCGATGTGCTTCTTTCCATAAAAAAAAAAAAAATGCTAAAATTTCTCGCCCGTTAATGAGATAATTAGCTTGGGTCCCTAGGAACCCCCCCCCTTAGGCACCAACGGGAGTGTGATTTTAAAAATAAAAATTAATTACATAATCAAAAAAATAATTAACCCTTTATGTACTGAAAAGAAGCAATTCCGTCATCGAGCGACTGCGCGGCATTGCTGTACAAACCTATGGCAAAAATGACTGCCCTCACAAAAAATACAAGAATGTACAAAATGGTAATGTTTGTATTACATATATGTAAATTGGTCCTTCTAGAGCAGTTATAAACATCAAAATGATTCCAGTGTCTTTGGTATGGAAGCAGGGTCGCAGAAACATCATGTTACTTTTTGAACGATTTTGACGCATTTCGAAAACAATGATTTGCCCCTAATTTCCAGACGATAAACCGGAACTCATTTATATTGCATCTTTGGCCTTGTCTTATGACCCCTCAAAGGTGGTATGAGTTTCATTTGAAAATTCCATCGGGAAAGTGGTTTCCTTAGGGGGCCCCCCTCTTAGGCACCAACGTGAGTGAAAACACCTTAGGCACTTAAGTGTTAAAATACCACGCCAAAGACAAGTGCCTTTTTACAGTATCAGTAATAATGTTTTACAACATAATCGGGAAAGAAATAATTTAATAATTTTGCTTTATCATGGTAAATTCTTGTTCATATGTGTACGTGTTCAAAGCAAAATTATTAAACACCTTTACGTAGCATGATTCAACGTAAACAATTCTGAAGGTAACCGTCCTTGAGAAAGATCAAGCATTCTTGCACAAGTATTTCTTCAACAATTTCAGTGTGCATCGTGGCACAGTTTTCATCTCCTCAAATTGGTTATTCGTTGTTGATTCCAGGGGAAAAATAACAATTTTGCTTTCAATATTTCTGAGGTTAATTATGTCATCATGATTGCAAAGCGATAAAACCAAATACCTATTACATACAACCAATCACTACCAATTCAAATGAAAGATAACATCCTGAGCTGAGGAAAAAGGCATTTTTGAACGAATATTTTGTTTATCAATGTGTTTTCAAATTTATCTCCTCCAAAAATTTCTTGTCGATTCACAAACAAAACATTGAAACTAACACAAGCAAAACATGTAGAGTTTATCAGAATGACGATCCTAACAAAATCATTCCGCGGGTTTCTTGAGAAATTGCTGAAAGTCTTATGCTGGCACTCTTGATCCGTATCCAAGGAGTTAAAAACCTATTAATCGTACACTTTAACACCAATTTGTATCCGTTGCATAAGTGTTCATCCAATTTAGAATCTCTACAGCCTTGGTTGTGAATCCCGGCTAGTACTTACGAACGACACCTGTTATTGCATTTTACCTGTCTTACACCCTTGAATGTGAAATGAAATTGAACACAGAGTACACCTATGAATGCCGTGAATGATATCACGGAATGCCGTAACAACAATTTGTATACCGGTGGCGAAATATTCAGGCGAATGCCATTGCTGTCGTCTTTTTTAATCACATGGAATTTGTAGATTCGCTGCATGTAGCAGTAAATAAGTAAATGATTGTTATAATTTTGTTATTAATTCTTCTATATAAAAATTCACTTGGAAACCTTCAAAAGACTTGTACATTACTATATTACAGGACTAAGAAAAGCAGGAATTACTCATTTTTTTGCATGCTCCAATATCTTTTTGTAATCAAGTAATTAGTAATATCTTAGGAATAATTATTTAAAGTGTTTATTCCGATTTATGACTATCGTGTTCTCTACTTGAAACAATATCCTGGGGTAAATAAGACTGCTTTTATTGGATTCAGCGCCATTTTTACATAGGAAAGGATGGTCAAAACACGGTTACCAAAAATTCTGATTAATTAACAAAAAATCATCAAAATAGTAAATTTTTGGCCTAAAAGTGGCCAAAAATAGCCAAAATGTCTTGAATGGAGTCAACAAGACTCCACTCGAGCTTTTTTGTAATCAGCGCATTTTTTTAAGCTTGGAAAACCTTGGTAATCAAAGATTATGATTAAAGCCACTTATCTCCTGGAGTTTTTGTTTTTGATGTTATGAACAAGAACGTCTTCAAACATTTTTGGTTAAATTTTTTAAATGTCCTATGGGGTAATTTAGTACACACTTTTGGTTGGGCCGATTTAACTGAAAAATCTGTCTGCAATCAGATGTTTTTGGTGATATGGCTACAATGTGAGAGAAAACTGCGTATGAAAAGTCGGACCATCATCCGGTCATCCACCTTTAATGGCAATTCTGTGGCCTTTTACCGCTAGCCAATATTTAAAGGTATGGTTACTTTAACCAATGTAAGGGACCGTTACTTTGTGTATCAAATTGCATTTTTAATCGATAATATGTTATTGATTTTAATAATAAATGAACCACTGCGACGTCCTTGTGAAGTAATATTACATGGTCAATGCCTTGACTAAACACATTCCCGGGGAAATAATTACCACAGGATACGTAGCTTCGGTTTACTTAGATTATATTCCAACAAGTAATAAACCTTGGATAACTTTAAAAAGCTATCGTACCAAGAAAGTAAACTAGGTGTTCGACTTTGCTGCCATTTATTTAGAGTGGCGGGTCCATTTCGGCTATCAACACTTTACCAGGAAAAAAAATCGCTGCCAATAAAGACTTTGTAGCATAAAATCGAACATTCTGCTTTCTTAGGTATTTATTTACAGTGACAGTTGATTTCTATTATCAATGCATTTCCTATGCGAAGACACATTCTTAGATTAATAAAACACAGTATAAGTCACTTCTGGCTGGTTTATTTGTTGTCTGCAACACTTCCATCTTTACGCCGTTCCTTTATATATACACACACACACACCTATACACACACCTATACACACACATATATATATATATATGTATATATATATATATATATATATATATATATATATATATATATATATATATATATATATATATATATATATATATATATATATATATATATATATATATATATACATATCGTCGATGGGCGGGAAAAACCTCTTATGTAACTCCAGAGGTCAAATGCAAAACCTCATATGTAAAAAGTGGGCCACAGTGCTAAAACCTCATATGTGCATTTTGGTCACATCGGGTTCCAGCTTGAATTTCATGCCAAATATGATAGTAAATCATATGGCACTTTATTTCAGAATCTGGAGTAAATAATTACCTAAATATATTTAGAAAGGAAAACCGTTCTAGTGCTTGGCATTACAGCAAATTATTCAGTTTTTGGTGTCTCTCGAAAATGTTACATATGAGGTTTTGTCATGTAACCATTTTTACTACATGTGAGGTTTTGCTTTTAAAGGTCAAATGCACATATGAGGTTTTTTCCGCCCAGCAACTATATATATATATATATATATATATATATATATATATATATATATATATATATATATATATATATATATATATATATATATATATATATATATATATATATATATATATATGTGTGTGTGTGTGCGTTTCTGCCTCACAATTTGTAGAATTGTCTCAGGTAGGAGTACATACTATCCAAGACTTAAAGCCAATGAATCCATGGATAAGCCCACGCGTTAAGGATCCAGGGGGCACTTAAGGCCCCATGTTGGTTGGCGTCTAGGTGGAAAAGCCCCAGAAAATATATGTTTTCAGGAATATTTGACATTTTTTACTCATTGTGGTGCAATCTGAAGCCTATAAACAGCATCGAAATTATTTTTTCGAACTCCCTCAGCACTTCTGTAAAACTTCCTCTGACCCTACTTCTCTACGCATATGATTGAATTAAAAGATAATGATTCCCTAAAACCATAACCAACCATTTTAAGGATACCTTAGCTAGCACATTGGCTATTTCTTAAAGTAGGTCGATGGCTATCGTCTGCCATAATATCTTGCATTAGTTATCAGTATGATGGCGATCAGACTTGTAAACTATGTTTGATTAATACAACATATTACAATTTGCGCGCGAACAGAATCAATGGTATACATATGTCACTATATCCCTAACGTCATTTTCGGAAAATGACTACCAACGTGACGATCACCTCAAAAATGGAGGGAGCGTTATTTTTCTTGTTAGCTCTAGGGGCGATTTCCCCTAAAAACAAGACAGGGTTCCGCTCCGTGATTTTTGAAAGTGCACAAAATGCAGTCAAGGGACGTTAGGGAGATATATAGGGTGAGTCAGAAAAAATTAGAACCTGATTGTGACCGCCATTTTGCATCTCTAAGTAACATATATCTCCACATATGTGGTATTAGCTTTAATTTGCTACAAAGATTATTCCCATAGGTTAGAAATAGGTCGAGTTATATTTTTATTCTGAATCAGTCAGGCCATTTCATGCTTGGTCCACAGGTTCCCATTTATGTGCACGGCGGTCATTTAAAGCGGAACTGGCACATTTTCACAAAATATGAAATTTCGTCAATTTGCTCTCAAATGATAGTCTAGGCCATTGGAAGAACAGAGAGATATTTTACACATAAATATAACATACCCAAAAACAGATAGGGACATTGATATGAGGATAAAGACATATAGGTAATTTGTAGGCCAACTTTTTAAGTTTTCCATAACTTTAATCAACAAATGTGTATATTACATGAATATTTTTGACTCGTACTCACTGATATTAAAACCACACAGGTTATAGACCGGTCAAACAGTGTGCATAGCGTGAGAAACATGCATACGGAGTGCGTGTTCTTGTGTTAAAGCCATTTTCGTCGTCTGCTGAATTTAACGTCGCCGGCGACGTTAAATTATAAAATCGTTCTGTTTACCCATAAGGAAGCTGATTTGGTCTTAATCATTTCGGGTGAGTGCTTTTGTATACAAAAGCTTTACAATCATGCAAAAATATAGATTTTGAAAAATCTTGAGGGCGCACTATTTTTCAAATGTGCCAGTGTCTCTTTAAGCAAACCACTGCCCAAAGTGATGATTTGGACTTACCTATGTTTATATTAAATTAAGTGATATCTTATGGTGTAAAACAGGGAAGAGTTATTTGAGAGATATTGTTAAATATTGCATTTTTTGTCTACAAAATAAGACAACACACAAACATTTTCTTCCCGTCAAAAGTTGTCACTAATGTTTGTTTTTTCGAATGTTATGTTTTTATTCAATTCGTCCGGAAACTGATACATGTATGTATTTTTTTATGAGCAATGAGGGTGAAGAAAGGTAGCGATAAAGGTAAATTGTGACTGCATTTTCTAAGGTAAAACATAAAATTTTGATCTGCACTGAGCAAATAGCTCTATTACTTTCAGGAGACTGATTTACTTCGCCGAACGCAATTCATTTTAAAGGTGTAACGAGAGATTTCACATATCAGGTGTCCCTTAAAAAATCGAAAGTACTGATTTTGCCCTGATGTAAAGCATTCCATCAAAAATAACCCCATCTGAAAGAATTAAGCTGAGAAATGTTTCTTTAGTACAAAAATATTGAAAAGTCTATTTTTTATGTTTTATATTGAAGTATAAGCAAATCAGAATCACCGTTTTCCTCTCTTTTAAGGCAGTTCCGTAACCAAATACAAGGTAAGAAATCTATTGAGTGTCTAGTCTAGTCTATGAAATTACTATTATGACACAATATTTGGGTGCCGCCTCAAAAATCTCTCGTTGCACCTTTAATGCAAATCCATGGACATACCACAAAGCGGACTACTTCATTCAAAAGACAGTAGCTTGACCATACCTATAAACCGATGGAATATCTTTGAAGCATATTAAAGCCAATATAATACGCTTTCTGTTGCCAATCAGGTTTGTAGCGAGAATGTTATTTAAAGATTCACAATGGCACAGTCAGGTCTAGTTTTTGTCTGACTCACTCTGTATATATTATTAAATTTGTTTGAAGATTGCCATGGCCATAAATACTATACTATTAAATACAAACTCGTTCGTTCTGTAGTACAAAATCACAGTGAAAGATGCCGGGCTTTACGCAGCTGATGTTTTATCATCCATGGTTGATCCGGCCTGGGATTCTCTTGGGTTTGTACTAGACCTCACGTCATCTATGATGTGGCTAATGATTTGTGACTCTCCCAATCGCAGTTTAGTGAATAGTTCCATATCGATCTTGTGAAGGAAGTGTTTTGTACGACCAGTGTAAGCTCGAGTTTGTTGCGTGAGGCTTCCTTCAGGTCACACAGCTGTATTACAAGTAGATGGGTAAACGGCTTTCCTCTAAGTATTTCCACGGTGTAGACTGTGTCACGACTGCGAAATATATGATATAATGGTACTCGCGAGAGATTAACGTTATCAGTACATCATAGAGAATGTGTGTACATGAAAATAAATCTCAAATTCTCCGGAAACAAGGGGTTCTACAGATGTTTTTGCATCAAAGTCCTTTACTTTGTTTTTGGTTTTTTGGAACATGTATCGGGAATTGGGTCTGAACCTTTATAACCTACTAGAAAATTGACACATTTTTATCGGTATCAAACGAAAGTGAACACCACTTCGCTACGGTTTCATCCATTTTCCCACAATATGCCTTTCATATTTCCAGTCTTGAGAATTTTCAAACATTGGTTTCAATTTACGCCATTTTTTTTAATTTTTAGAAACTCAGTACGTACGTACTTCGCCCGATGTCAGACGCGGCAGCCCCAAGATTCTCTCATAGTCGCCAAAGATAGTAATTTGCAAATCGATTGTGAAATTGGATGACCGCGAGTAAATTGGCCTCACTTCACGTCCAAATGCCGCTATTGGAGAAAACATACCAGTCACCATGTCAATCATGAATTGCATCACTTCTAATATAATGCATTCCACATTTTAAAGCACTTTTTTCCAGAGCCATGCAAGAAAAGTAGTCCACCCAAGTTTTGTTATCCTCCTACGGCAGCCAGGTTAGTTTGTGCCTGTTTTTAATCGATTGGCTGGAACCAAAATAATCGAACAGGTGTCCTATATCGTAATGCAGTCCATTCAATTTAATGTTTCTTGGCAACCTTGGGAATATCTTGTTTTTGGTATACCAATAACATGGTGCATACAGCGGTTTCTGATTTTGATCCTTTGAACAAAGTTCAGCATTACGGTTGAATACACACAGTCCCCACCTCTATAATAGCTTCAATCTACCAAATCTGCAGATTAAAACTACTGGCCAGGAAAATCCATAGCTATTTGTAGTTGAAATTCCCAGAGAGGTCTATTAGCATATAAACAGATCAACACCATATAAATTTAGTATTACGGAAAATCTATTCTCTATTGCATTATATAAACAGAGTACTTACCTTGCTAGGAATCTTTCTCAAAAGTTACATACGAAATAAGAAATTTTTAATCCCATAATCTTGAAAAATCTTGAAATTTGCATGGAAGTCAGAGGTGCTGAGAAAAAATGTGAAGATATGAAGTCCTAAATCTGCATAGTGTTACTTCTGCAGGTATGGTGCAAACACTCGTAGCTCACGCCACGTTGGAGTAGTTAATCATCAATGCATTTATTTCCAAAAGCGTAATGTGGAAATAGGGTTATGAAATTTAGTACGTTGGATACATTTTATCGCGATTAGAAAGATATGGTTTTGCTTGTAATGTAGATTGTTTAGAGCCAGATCGCGTAGCCCAAAACTTCGTTTTATTATATTTCTTTAGTTCTTATATTTTGAGAAAAAACATCAAATACATGTACGTGCTAGTACTTCTGCCTGCAAAGAACATTGATAACGTAGTGAGATATAATTGCAAATGTATCTCCTTGTCCCTTTTCGTGAGCAAATCGTAATCTACTATATTAAGTAATGCAATTTACATAATATAATAGTTTACAAGTCTAATCGCAATCTCGCTGATAAATGGTGCTATGATAGATATTATGGCAGACGTAGCATCGACCTACTTTAAGAAATAACCAATATGTCGGCCAAGCAATGACCCCGTATATCCTTAAAATTATTTTTTTTCTAGTTTTAGGAAACCATTATCTTTTTATTAAATCATATGTGTAGAGAATTAGGGTCGGGGGAAGTTTCTTTTAAACAAGTGGTTAAGCGACACTCAACCTGAGACAATAATCCTGAGACAATTCTGCAGATTGTCTGAAACAGAGATGCAGGAAACTGAACGGTTTTAGAGGCCTATATTTTTTGGCAGCCGCGAAGGTGTCTATCACATGTTGAAAAGTGAACGGGCGTAAAAATGTAACTGTTGCATGCAACAAATAAACCAGTTTTCACCTAAACAGACAGAGGTGACATACCGTGCTTTTGTGTCGTCTGCAGGAGGGTACATAGGGATTGCTTTGGTAGTGTGTGTATCCAGTCTGTCTATGTATCTTTCTGTGGTCAAAGTGTTAACCCTAAACACATATGTCGATTAATTTTAATAACACTTAGATACAATAATCGTTGGGTTGTGTCCTCCGTGTTGGTGACCTCATGTGACCTTGGTGACCTCATGTGATATTAAATGGGGACAAAATTTACAATCCGCGACAACATATTCGTTCGGTGAATGCTGTGGTTTATTAATCTTACAATCTGTCTTTGCATAGAACAGATACCAAACGTACACTGTTGCTCATATTGGAATAAAATAAAATATTTTTACCACTTTTTATGGAATGATTCTTATAGTGTGAGTTATTTTGTGATATTTATGATAGGGTGCATATTGCCACACTACTTGATTGATGATCAGTCTCTTCCGAACTCAGTCCACAATTAACCCTTTACGAACTGTGTCATTAGCCTGAAAGGAAAGGGGAATTTGAACAGCAGATTTAAGGATTTCACATCAGTCAGAGTATGGCTACCCCTGGCCTGAATCATTGCGTCAAGACGTCGCGGATACTGTCCACAAGGTTGTTTATGATGTCAATGGGCAGAGCGTCCCACTCTTTGGTCATTGCCTGAGCTAACTCCTGTAGAGTTTGAGGAAGATTGACCCTTTCATTCATGGCTCGGCCTAAGGCATCACAGTCATACTCGATAGGGTTCATATCATATGGGAGCAAGCAGGCCATGGTATCTGCTCCACCCCTCTGCCTCAAGAAATTGTTTCACTACAGCGGCCCTGTGCGGCGTGGCGTTGTCTTGCAGCCGAAATTGTTTGTCATAAACCATTCTTGCATGTGGCAGGCAGTGGTTTTCCAGAATGTCAAGGTACACGACGGCTTTCATGTTTCGATCTGACACCACCAGTTATGTTTTCCTCCATAATAAGTACCGGCTTATACCGTCACTGAGCCCCCACCACCTTGTATACCTACACTTGTAGCATCTGGAATTTTGTCTGCCATTGAAGTGTGTGGGGAAAGTGCCCCCTCCCCTGTAACCATGAGAAGATGCCAAGAGGGCAAATGTAATTTTATAAATTTGTAAAGATACTTTTAACATCAATCGAAACAGTATAAGACGTTGACCTTTGCTGAATAAATGTTTGACATTTAGCCTATTTTACTGTATATCTCTATAGCGATGCATTTTACAGACAGGTCACCATTAACTTTTTTACTCCTTGTTACCACACGAACAATTTGAGCTATACTAAACGATATTTGGACCATTATTTAAAATTTACCCCTGTAGAAACTTCACCCCCCCCCTCCTGTGGAAATTTCCGACATTTTCCAGAGAGACATGTGGGCTAAAACATTCTAAAATGTCCTTTGAAGTCAAATCGATCGTCAAACCTTACTTGCCAAAGATTAGTCACGGAATTGAGGATTTTGACTTAACTATTTATTTGCTTTGTCCATAAGGAATAGCTTTACTTCAAAATGAAAATCTGATGCACATTGTCTTTAGAGAAAACATATCACTAAGCACAAGGTGCTAAAATAATTTACAAAGAATAAGATAGATAGCCTTTATACTTTCCAACTTTACAATGAATACAAGAAAGATATGAAAGTTCTTCATAAACACTGATAAAGGTGTTTGTAATTATTCACAAGTATTGATACCTCAGAAAGCATAAGAGTCAACAAGCATTACTACAACATCATGACAATCTTTTCACGCCAGTCATAATATAATTTGCATAATCCTCCATTTACCTTCTTACCGGAAAGCATCATTGAAACTCAGTCTTGTGAACCACATAGTATAGGCAACTCGTGCCTGGTACTTAAGAGGTATACATGTATCAGAGCTTCCTTTCAACTCTACTTCAAAGGCCAATTTTTGTCCTACTTTAGAACAAAATGCGAAAAGGGCTACACCCTTTTGTCTGTGACAAAAAGCGACTCATATCATGTTTCCGCACAATAGCGTCTTATCCAATTTCGAAATGTCTAGTAAGAAGAGAAGAGAGAGTAATCACATTACGTTCTTTAAGAGGTGAATGTTTACAAGTCATCCAAAGACGATAATAAAGACTTTGCTAAGACGTGCATGGGTACTTCCGACAGTAAGAGCTCTATTAATCATGGAAATGTGATTTAGAGTAGGCAGAAGACTAAAATGGCATTATTCGGAAGCCATAATGAGGGTTATCCCTATGCAATGCTTGTGGAAATATATCTAGATAACTCTAACAACTGCGAAAAACCGTACAATTTAAAGTCCTTAAGTCTGCTTTGGTTTGGTTTTTAAAATTTTAGTATAATAATTTACTTTATACAATCACCAATAATCCTATATCCTTAATTATATCCTTAATTTGTAAAAATAAAGGGTGCCACGAACAAGATGGTGTGTTAATGTTTATACCACACACAACTATATAGTGAATTATGATTGAAATTATGATTGTAAATGGAAATACAACATCAGGAGCTTCACGTTCACAAACAAAACAAAAAAAAAAACAAAGAACAAAAAACAAGACATAAAAACACCAAAACCAACACCAATTACATCCAATATACCCATACTAAACCATAGTGAATTTTGATTCAGAATACAGTATATTATCGAAATAACTAATTAGCAAATTGGAAATAGCGGTATCGTTCAACAACATCACGAAAAGTAAGCAAAAGTAGAATAAAAAACATGCAACCAACAACCAAATACAAAACAAAAACACAAAATGTAATGCACTTTAAATATTGAGTTAACCGAGTTCGTCTGGCTATAGCATAATATTTTGCCCTTGATTTCGCAGTACTACTACTGGTGTTGGTACAGCTGAAACTCCGCCTGATAATATTATCCCAAGAGACACTACAATGCAAAGACATAAGTGTTAATTTCCCATGGCCATCTTGAAGTCCGGCTTGTTGTTAAAATGATGGTGAGAAATGGTTGAAGGAGTTTTCTGGTGACACTAAATATCAATCAATTTCAACCTGAGTTCAATTATCTTTAGTTTGCCATTTGTATTTTCAGTTGTTTGATGATAAATTCTACATCAATTCCTATTCTGTTCTTAACTAAATAAACACGTATTATCAAATAGAGATATATAAAACGACTGTTACTGCGATGCGAACTGCTTCATTTTGATTGCCCGACGCGTCTATTTGAAATTGTGGTGTACGTAGAGATTGTTTGCCTTTCTGTGTTTGTGTTTGAATGTTTTGTCGTGTAGTATAGTAGAAAGTTGGTCGCGACTACACTGCCATTGTTGGAAGGCATTCAATCATGTCACATAGTGGTTCATTAAAATTCACAACTCTGCACCCGACGCGTCCATGGATTTAATCACACCCTAGGGAGATAAAAATAAGCAGGCACGTGGGTTATTATTTGATGAACCACAAGGTTGAATCCCTAGTTAGAACCTAGTTGTTTTGTTTTCTACATTTGTTGGTGTGGTTCAATACAGATATTAAAAGGAATCATTATAACACATATAGTTTGGTCTTAGCATTAACACTCGTCTTGCAAAGTAAGGGGTGGTACCCCTTGTCGTGTTTTATTATAAACATAACTTTTTTACGTAATTAACTTTGCCAAAAGACTCAATGTAATCGTTACCAACTTTATTTAATCTCTTTTGACAAATATTAATTGGCGTGTGGGTAGGTTAAGTCCTCAAAGTTATGGGCAAGAGCGAACCGAATGAATCAAGCCAGTGGGAGCAAAATTCACAAGTTCGACCAGGTGATCTGCTTCATCAAGTGCTAAACGGGATGAAATGTGTGCGAAATGAGGCCAACTAATTTGGACCAATCCTTCAAAATCGCGACGAAAATGCAAATATTATCCCTCCGACCGGATATTTTGAGGCCCAAACTGACCCCCGGTCGGTACGCCATTGGTTATGGGTGGGGGTAGTTGAAACTTTAACATTGTAAAAAAGGTCATTATTTTCAATCTTATTGCCTAAATATCACATCAAATTTATTTATTTATTTATTCTTTCTTTAGTGAGGGTAAAACTACTTCAGTGTCAAGCACTGTTTTCCAAGTAGGCCCTCATAACAAAGACACTATTTACATGTACAAGGTTATATAAATTATTGCAAATGAGTAACAGTGTGGAAATTAATATATGAGATACAAAATCAGTTAATGTACAATAAGCAAAATATACACATACACAAGCAAGAAATTTTAACTACTGGTTGTAACTCTGAATTCGGTAAGAGGTGACCTTAAATTGGCCGCCCTATATATATACAGTGGACAGTTCTGAACGAATTTGTGGTGAGATACTATTCCAGCTAGTTGGAGCTCTTACATGGACGTTTCTCAGACCTGATTGTTTTACATCTTGGAACAATAAGGACGCTTGTTGTGGAATTTCTTGTAGGAATAAGTGTGTTATGATGGGACAAATTGAACTGTGATGATAAGTTGATGGACTGAAGTTTTGTAACATTTAAACACAGAAACGAGAAGATGTTATTCCCATCTCTCATTAAGTTTTTACCCAATTGTAACATACCAGTCATGTAATTTACAGGTGTCTTCCTATATCAGTGATAAAATTGTCATGGAAGCAGTTGATTATGGAAAAAGGGAGAATTGACAGTTTGTTATGAAGTTCTACAGAAAAATTGCTCCAAACAGTACTTCCAGAATCAAAGTGAGGCATAAGAAGAGCATTTGATAAACAAAACGGTACTGGCATTGGAGAAAGTATTTAACCCGCTTTTAAAACCACCAATCTTTAGAGTATATTTTACAGGAGATAATCAACATGACTACACCAAGACAATTTTGGATCAAATTTGACACCCAGGATATTTAAATTCAGAGACTTGCTCAATTATATGACCATCAACATTAATTAATAATGTCCAGTTTTCAAGCCCCATCCATGGTTGGTACCAAATATCATTAACTGAGTTTATCGACATTAAGAGTTAGTTTGTTATCAGGAACCAACTAGCTACTGATGCAGGACATGATTCTAATGATTCCTGCAAATCAGCAAGCAGTTTTGCCTGTGACAGTAATGACCGGTGTCATCAGCATACATGACAGTTTTTGCAATTAAGGGCACTTGGCAGACAATTCACACAAAGGTAATGCATAGGAGGGGTCCCAAGATAGAACCATGAGGAATTCCTATATTAAAATTATTAAAATTAGAAAGCTCAGAATTAACACTAACAGTTTGAGACCTATTGCTCAAGAAAGATTTAAACCACTGATATTCATTACCAACTATTCCATAGCTCTGAAGTTTTTCAAGTAGAATTGCATGGTTGACCGTGTCAAACGCTTTCTTTAAGTCAAGAAAAATGATACCAGTAGCATAACCCTTATCCATACTTTTTAGGATAAAGTCTTCAACATCAAGTAAAGTAGAACCCGTGGAGTGGTTGGCACGAAAGCCAGACTGAGCATCAGACAGAAGTGCTGCATCAGTTAAATAAGAATATAATTGATCATGGATGGCCCTTTCAATAATTTTTGACAGAATTGGTAACACGGATATAGGCCTGTAATTTCCAACGTCTGATGCGTTTCCAGATTTGTAAATTGGAGTTACTTTCGCTCTCTTCCACTTTTCAGGGAAGACACCTTTACTTAATGATAAGTTACAGATATAAGCAAGACAGTTTGATATATAAGGAGCAGCTAATTTCAACAATTTTACATTAAATTGATCAAGTCCAGGGGACTTATCATTTTTCATGTTAAGAATTTGATCATGAATAAATTCCGATGAAATTTCATGAAATTTGAATCTATTTGAAGAACTATTAGTATTACTACAGATAGAATTACAAGTACAATTAACATTTTTACCAAATTTTTTACCTAGATCATTACCAATAGAAGTGAAATAATTGTTAAATTTATCAGCAGTTCTTTTGGAATTTTCAACATCATTAGAATTTACATTAGGCATGACATTAGATTTACCAGGAATAATTTTTTTTTTAATTGATCGTTTTCCACAAATTTTACTATCATGCAAGTTGTTAACAATAGCATCATAACAATAGTTTTTCTTAAGATAGAGTCTCACATTATTTACTTTGTTCCTTAGTGACTTGGCCTTATTCCAATCCTCAGGATCATTTGTTTTATGAGCTCTATCAAAATAGTAGTCCCTGTCTTTAGTAAGTTTTAGGAAGTCATTATTAACCCATTCAGGTAAGTACCCTTTAATCTTTTTCCTTTGATTGGGGCATGCTCATCACATACATCATTGAAAAGTAAATGACATGTATTAAGTTAATCATCAACATTATTAATATTATGAATTTGGTCCCAATCAGTACTTTGTATACTGTGTATAAAATCATATTCACTGAACTGTTTAAAGCACCTTGATTTTATAATCTTCGGAGGAAGCTTAAGCTTTTTATGCTTTCGCACTACAAATACCAAGGAGTGGTCACTGAGACCTAAACTATGAACACCAGAAGTTACAGTAGAATCTGGTTTGGATACAAAGATCAAATCAATAATACTTCTACTTGTGCTGGTTATTCTGGTAAATTCATTGATTAATTGGTGCATGCTTGAATTATTTGCAAACACTTCAGAATTGTTGCATTTGTCATTTATTTCAGTTATAAATAGCTCCGAGGGACGAGGGTTAGCTGTGATTGTTATTGCTCAGTATTATATACCATATCACCTCAGGTTTAGTTTTGACACAATAGGAGGCAGAAAAATCACAATAACTGTAAAAATCTAACCATGATCAGCGATATACACTAACTGTATGCTTGAGTACCGAACAATGCATAGGATTACCCATGTTCGTAGATAGTGACGTGGTAAGGTGTATAGAAGCGAAGAATCCATTCCAACATTGGATCATATTGATTTTCCTAAGTTAAATTTTGTAAAGATAGAGGTATATAGGTCTAAGATTGATAGAGCTACCAAAAGCAAGGTCTTCAGGGAAATGCATTGCAAGTAAGTATTCTACCTCATGCATCCGAGACTTCATTCCAACATTGGAAAACCTAAGCTGATATGGTATATAATACTGATACGTAACAAAGAATTTTAAGAAAGAGTCAATTGATGTTGCACACAACGTATACGAAGAATTATTTAAGATCAGCCCAAATATTCTACCTTTGTCAGAAACTATAAAAAGAGACAGCCATTGTCTTCGGACACCAGCTCGACAAATATCCCATTTAATACTCTGGTCTCCTATTGGAAGACTCCAGAATCGCGGTAGAAGGAAAGTTAGCTACCCTGACACTATTTCCAAGGGTAAGGGGCTTGACTTCTAGGAGCTCATGAGGGATAAAGTAACCTGACACAAATTGTCAAAGCTGTTTCTATCTTTCCGTGCAGGGAGGGACGATACATGATGACGATGATGTAAAGGCATGATACCAGAATATCTTTACATATCATGATCTAACGTGCATTATCAGTTACAATATCAGTATTTTCAATACAATATAACAATTATCAGTATCAGTAATTTCAAGAAAATGGGTGACAGTAATCGTACATTTTTTTTTTAATTTCAGTGTGCAACATGGTAAAATGGATACATCTTTCATCGTTGTGAATTCCAGGGAAAACTCAAACGATGTTGCTTTATTAACCCGGGTAAATTTTGTAACTTCTATTCAAGCGAATTTACCAAAATATTCACATATTTCTTACCAAAATTCAACGTTCATTATCAGAACTATTCCAAAGAAATGAAAGAGGAGGGCATTGATGGCTATTTTTTTGAGGAAGACAACATATTCCTGTATAATATTCCCTGGGTTCCATTAGAAATTCCAGAAGTAAAGTCTGACTCAAGAGATTTATGAATATTAATTGTTATATATTAATTAAAAAATAGTCAACTAGAACTAAAGATAGTCACCTAGAATGCCAATTCCAAAGTTTGAGATGATTCGGAGTTTTCGTTTGATGCAGTAAAAAATTTATGTGTATATAACCAGTGACATAGGATAATGTGTTATAACAAATTTCCGGATCCGAAGTTTTAAACAAAGATGTGATGTTCATATGAAGGACTTCGATTTGAGCTTAGCTATTTCACCAGTGATTAGTATATGGACACGCATTTATGTACATGCAAAAAAACACATTTTTTTTTTTAAATTGAGGGCGCCCTCTCGGGAAATCTCTGAGTCGGCTTTAAGCTGGAAATCGAGATCCATATTCAAAGAGTAACAAACCTATTAATCGTACACTTAAAGCCAACGTTATACAGTGTGAGTCAAAATGATTGTTCCACGATGAAACAAAAAATATTAAAAATATTTGTAGTCTTTTTAGAATATTATTATATACTTTATATTAACAAATAATTATTTCTTAATCACCATGTCAAAAATCCCGAGATTCATGCATTTTATTTTCAAGTTATGGCCTCATTTTTAGAGAGCTCCCGAAATGCCGCGTGTACAAATTTAGTACAGTAAACCATAGAAGATGAGTAAACATGTTAACAGTGTAATTCACGAACCAGGATCCAGAAAAACGAGATAGGCAAAGAACTTTCTTGTTTGTTGCATTTATTCACCATAGTGAAGCACAAAATTATTAAATTTATCATAAAGAACATTGTTCCCAAAAAAGTTCTGACCTTTGACCTTTAGGAGTCCAACTAAGGTTGTATCACTGAATTGAAACCTGGGTTGGTGTGGTAATTTTCAGTTCTTTTTGTTTTGCCTAGTTAATAGTTAAAAACGGTTCATTCCAACCTTGAAGAATTCCTAACAGTCAAAATATAATTGCATTGTTGTTGCATATCCGCACTATATAACTGTCCTGTGTTATACTCATTGGGGAATTTATTACCAGTTAATCCACCAGAGTGTGTAAAAGGCCACATTAGGTATCCCACTTGAAATTGCGCTTCAATTACCAAATCAATAGATCTTTTACAAAGGTCAAAATCTGAGGCCTTCCTATTAAATGAGTGCAGATATTGATTGCCTGAAAACCAAAATGGAAAAATTCAAGAAAAATATTCCTGTGAAAGCTATTAAATGTACTTTTGAAAGTAATTTACCAATTTTACAATAGTTTCATGGCGTTTTTCTACAAGCATTTAATTCAGGTTAATTTTGGACACAATTGCAGCACTTGTTAATACCGTGATATCAGGGAAGAGCTGGCCTGACAACAATTTGTCAACCGGTGACGAGGACTCGAGCGAAGACATTGCTATCGCATTCTTCTATTACATGGAATTAATTTTTTTTGTGTAGATCCGCTGTAGTTGTAATAAGTTTGATGTTTTTTGATTCTTCCTATAACAATTTTAGAAAAGTGATATAATAAAAATCAGAGGTTAAAAATTGTGTAATTACATGATCAAGAAGCAAAATAAATATGTGTTGTATTCAAATAGTTGGTAATTGTGTTTGATAGTGAAACTTCAATAGAAAAAGAGCACGAGTATTAACAAATGTACGACAATATCAAAATCATCAGCAGACAGCAGAAAGGTCCATTCCCAATTGGGCACGTCCCAGGACGATTTGCGATCTTTAAGCCCAAGTATGCTATTGAACTAAAAGCACGTTTTGTAAACTTTTCAACATCTACAACGGTCTAATTAAACTACATTGATGTGAACTGCAGTGTTTTTTCGTTTCATGGTAACTACTGGAATGATTTATGCATGGCATGTTTTCTCAACCAATTGGGAGTCGTGAGAAATGAAAGGCAATTATACTAATGTGAACTACTTGCATATTCATGGGGTTATATTAGATGGGAAAATTATTTTAAGGACCGGAGCGAAGAGCAAGCGAAGAGCGAGGGCTGTATTTTAGGACCGGGGCAAAGTTAACAAATATTTCCCATCTAATATAACGCCATACATTTTAGACATAATGCGGAAGATACAAGTAAAAATATACCACATCAATTTAATTAATTTCGTCATGAGGAAATTCGTTGTTTAGCATGATAAAAGTAATGTTTCTGTTCATTACCCAATAATTTTATATTGCATTGTAACCGATAATATATATGTGAATTGATTTTATTAATAAATGACTTTTTGTGCCCGCTTTTGTGACGTCCTTATGGAGTAATATACATGGGAAATGCTTGGAGGTAAACACATTTCCAGGAAAATCAACTACCACGAAATACTTAGCTTCAGTATGCTTAAATATATTCCGCAATTTCATAACTCTGGATAACTTTGGGGTATCATATCCAGATCTCTGACAAGCTATCGTTGCTTATTTTACCCTGAAAATTTTGTTAACTAAAATCGATTCATAACTACTTTCTTATTTATTACAGTACGTACATTTCTGTTGTCAATGCATTCCTGTATTCTATAGCACGTTTGGTAATGTCTGTGCTATGCGTAAAGAAGAGTGTATGATTAATAACACACTATATAAGTCACTTCTACTGTTTAGTAGCTGAAAGTGGTTTATTTGTGTCTGCGCCAGTCACATCTTTACGAGCCCGTTCACTTTTTCTTTACAGTGTGAGTCATAAAAACCCTACATTCAGGAAAGTTTTTTCTTCAAAGGTTAAACGTTATTTTTGCTTAAATGTTTGCTTTGGCTGTTTAGAGGGATTAACAGGCTATCAGAAGATTTTTATTTGGTGTCTTTCAGACTTTGGGTTCAGAAACTATGTCAATTTTGCAGAGAGACCTATAAATTCTGTTTGGCCGATTTTAGCCTTACAATGCGGAGAGACTGGCGCCGACGTATACCATAACACATTTGCAAAGACAATTCACACATGCAATTTCAGATGGTATCGATTTCTTCTCGACAAAAAAACATATCAGTATGAATAAAACGGTCTTTGTGTAACATCATTATCAGTAAATATCTTCAACAAATTAAATTACCATTGTTCAATCATAGAGAGTCAGTTATTGAAAAATCACTCCATACCAATGTCTCAGTTCATGAACATAATGGAACTGCTCAGAGTTTTTTTTTTATATCTCTAAGGTAATTATTTTGCACAAATACAGTATACTAAGCGTCCACAAATTGCGAGAAGAACTAAAGCTGAAGTTTTCTGTAAATAAATTGGAATTAAAACTTAAAATTCAATATCGCACTGTTTTTTCAAGCGGGATACAAAACCTAAACCTTCTATGGTTTCACTTTGGCTCACACGTTTCGTTGTAGGTTAAAACCATGAAATCTTGATGATCCAAAGTAAACTGTGGTCTTACACCAGCTTTCTTGACTTTCTTATTTAGGAAATTGAACATTTTTTTTTCACTCAGCATTTTCTTTTGTAATCTCCGGGATATTATTTTTATAATCCTTAAATTATTCTCCCACCTTCTATTGTTTAACAATAATTTGGTGTTAAATGTTTTTACTCAAATCACTGCTGAAGGCCATGTTACTCTGTGTAAACGATGCATCTTTGTTTGGCTCAAATCGGCCAAACATGATTTTACGTCTCTCAGCAAAATAGGCATAACTTCTTCCTCTAAAAGTCCAAATGACACCAAATAAACGTTTTCTGAAAACCTGTTTATCCCTCTTTATAAACAAAGCAAACATTTGAGCAAAAATAATTCTTAACTATTTTAATTATTTTTTATTCTGAATGTAGGGGTTTTTTTTTTTACTCACACTGTATATCAACATGTGCTAGACACTCTTGCGCCTTCAGAAGTATCTATACGTCTCAAACCCTGCAGCGTCCTGCCTCTCTGCTTCAGACATTTATAGAATTGTCTCGGAATGATTTTTTTTTTCAGGTTGGAGTGCAAGTTTCGTGTATTTGGCGCAGACAGCTGGAATCAATGACTGAAAAACAATACACCGCTTATTTAAGGATATACCGTATAATTTCCTTGGACCCTAATTCGTATGTTCAATAAAAAGATAATGATTTCCTAAAACCAGAAGAAACCGTTTAGATGATGCCGGAGGTCATTCCTTGGCCCATATATTGGTATTTATTAAACTGGGTCGATGGTTACGTCTGTAATAATACTTGCATCATTTATCAGTGCGATGGCGATCAGACTGATAGAACTATTATATGCTGTAAATTTTATTACCCTTTAACTTAATATAGTAGATTACTATTTGCTCAAGAAAATGAGCTGTATCTTATTGAAGTTATGTTTAAGCTCTTAATGATCTGTGACTTTACGGCAGACGTATATAAGCAACATAACCATCTTTATTATCATGTATGCATGAAAAATCCATTGTGTTAAGCGTAGTCGTAAGGAAGCGTACCTTTGATGCAAATGATGTTGAAACCTCAGGACATTTGCTGGGACTTACGCTCGTCTTACCAAGCCTTTTTTCTTGTAACACGGATTACCAAGGAGGGGGGGGGGAGTTACCACCTCCCTCGAGAATTCTTTATAAAACACCCGAAGCCTATGATTTTGATACCAATGGATAGCTATGGCCCTTTCTTTCCAATGATACCAAAATAAGTACCAAAATACCTACACAATGACGTCACCAAGTCCGCGAGTCGGCGGAATTGGCATTTTCCACAGAAAATAGAAGAAAATCCAATTTTGCGCTAAAAAAGTTAGGAATACCGGATTTTCACGCGGTTTTCAGCTCTAAATGATAGCAAATGACTAGTTTTACATAAACAGAGTTTTAGAGTCATACAGTTGTTACAGGCCCAAAGAATTTGCAATGATTTATTTCACTTTGAGTAAGATTAAGTCATAAATTAGCACATAAAATATTATAAATTAATCTAAGTAACATGATATAAAAATATACCTGGTTTGTGTGCATAACTGGTGTGTATGTAGCAATTAGAATTCAAGAGAACCGCGGAGAATGTTCTGGAGTTTACTTGAGACTAGGAGATCAGACTATCCTAACTCAAGGTGATATGTGTCTGGCCATAGGTGGCGCACTGCTGTATAATTACACAGTCAGTGAGTAGCTGCTATGAGATCCCAAATCTATACAGTACATGTGGAATGGTAGAGGCATTTCCAGACTTATGATGTAATGGACTATATTTAGTACATGACTCATATAGAGAGGACTAGATCCTTCTAGAATTGTTTGAGAGGATATATAAAGCCCTGGTGAGAGAAGATGGAGCAGAGTATCACAACATCATTACTCCAAGGAGAGTTTAATACCATCGTGCTCCAAGTTATTAGCAGAGTTTCCAAGTTGACAGCGACAGTAATCGCAGTCAAATATAGTCTTCTGTAGTGGACATTGTCACAGTAGTCTCAGCTCCAATAGTAGTCGTCCGACTGTGTAGCCATCTTTGGTTTTATATTTCGTGGCCTCTGAGTTATCCAAGGGTAAACAAGCTACAGCACTTTTGGACTTTATATTTAGTCGACCTCCGAGCATCGGGAGTCATTAGGAGCTGGTTCTCTTCAGTAAGGACAAGTCGTCCGTGGACACGTCCCACTATTGGAAAGTGAAGTTTTGCTCTGGAATATTCGCCAGGACTCTTTGCAAGTTCGGCATCTTAATTGTAATCTCGCTGCAGCCCTCGTCGCGACACACACCAGGTAGTAAGTTTAGTAGTTCATTAATTAACAACTTTATTATAGATTAATCTTTGATTATTGATACCTAATTGATGTTTGATTGAGATTGATTTAAACACACAATTGAAATAAATACTTTGTTTTAAAATTTGTAATCAGGTTCACAGTGTATTGTCTAGTTATTCAGGAGTTTGAATCCGTAGTTTAGAGGTGGTTTTGGCCTTGGTCAAGGTGACCGTAACAAAATGCATAATATTTTCAAAAATATTGTCATTAAAGAAGCAATTTTGTAATGAGAAACGTCAAATTTCGGTCCGTCCATTATGAAATATAATGCTACCTCACTATATTGACCTCTAACTTTACTTACCCGAACCAACAGAACAAAAGAACTAATGGATGAGCGAAGGAACGTACATGTTGCTATTTCCTAGGTATTTCATATTGGAAGGATGTGTCCAGCAGCCACTGAATTATTATCGGTATACGATATTAATTAATTAGAAAAATTCTTCTTTTGGCATACATAGAAAAGTTCAACCTTTGCCATTCACAGGTAAAGTTTACTAACCAATTACCAATCTTACTACTACATTACTACTAAGTCTGCCTCAGCCGGAATCTAGCACGGATCATCCAGTCTATACTATCCTCCATGCATGTCGCAAGCTCATTTGTGTCTACCACTCCTGCGTCCCTTTTCAGGATGTCTACATAAGTTTTCGTTGTCCGCCCCTTGTCCATTGTCCATGTGTTGGTTCCCAGAGAACGAGTCTACTGGTACACAGCTCAGGGTGGCCTGCGAGCTGCATTCTTCATGTTGCAACACTGTCTCCAACCTTAGGTAGTTCACCATAAAGCACAGAGTTATGAAGCCGTTGTCTCCAGTTGATGTTAAGCACTGTCCTCAGCATTCTCACCAATCTTCATCTTATCGTATCCAAACACTTAGTTCTGAAATATGATCATGATCCAGCCAGGGATGGGTACAATGTCTGGCTGCTTCACTAAATTCTGCAAGGTCCTTGTCTGTGCATTGTTGCCAACAGTGGGCAGTCCAAGAGATGTTCCATTGTCTGTGGCGCTGTTCCACAACTACAGGTAGCGTCTTGATCTGTTTCCAGGTAGCCCTACTTTTCAAGGAAACCTTAAAGTGACAGGAGGAGATTTTTTTGGATATGAATTTCTCTCAAATCTGGACCGGTTTGCAGGTTCGGTTGCAGGTTGTAGACCACCTACCGAGAACGTTTGGAAGGTTTATTGGACAAACAGTTGCAAAAGAAAACCGCAAACTTGTTTTGCCTGCCATCGTAATCGTTCCCCATAGAAAACCATGCTTTGACTTTCTGTCGTGCACGACAGAAACTACTAAATCATCATCTTGTTACATAAAGACGGCGTATTCGGCTTATTCACTTCAGGTGTGATCTAATACATTGGTAAGCAGTCCAAATATGTAAAAAACCTAGGTGCGAGAAAAATTGGGGGCGCTTCTTTCTGGAAGTATCCTCATGTCTCTTTAAATCGGCCAATTCTGGTTCTCAATCTGTTGCGTCATGGCCATTCAGCTCCAGGTGGAAGATGCTCACCAGTTTCAATACCAATAGATGTTACTTGTTTGATAGCGAGTCTTTATTACCAATGCAACCGTGCAAAAATCTCATTTTTGGGGAAAATAGGGGAGCTATTAAAAAAATGTGCAGTTCAGAAAAACGCAACGTTTAGAGGTGAGATTTTCCAACGAGTACGCCCTCAATTTTCAAACAAGTTGTATTTTATGCACATACATAATGATTGTCTATACACTAATCACTGCGTGAAACAGCTAAGCTCAAATCGAAGCCCTTCATATAGAAAATCACAACTTTGTTATAAAAATTTCGGATCCGGAGTTTTTGTTATACACAGTAACCTATGGCACTGTTATACTTTACAAGTGTATTGCATCAAAACGAAAAAATCCGGTTCATCTCACACTTTAGAATTGAACATTTTAGGTGATTGTCTTTATTTCTAGTTATCTATTCTTAATTAATACATTAAAAAAATTTAAAATCTCTGAGCCAGTCGTTTTAAGAAGTGTTCAGGTCTCAGAGTTAAATGGTTGCAATGTGAAAATGTGCCTATGTTCAGCAATAATACGATTCTGTTTGCTGCAGCAATGCTCCTAACAGTAAAGTCTTCAATGGAATAATGAGAAGGGGGGTTGAAGTGGGCAGTGAAAATTGAAAACTGGTACATCGAATAGTTACCAAGGCCCTCGGCTGATATCACCAACATAACTTATACATGTTTTGCAACGGGTATAAACCATATTGGAGGATTTTCAGATACAATGCTCCTTTTACGTCAAAAGTTATTTTGAGCCCTGAATGAGAAAATGGGTGTTCATGGTAAGAAAGGCGGATGTGTTACTACGCCTGAGGACGCAGCGATAGGTACCAAAGGTGGAGGTGGTGTTAGAAGAGACTAGGAGAAAGGTGCGAAGTTCTGACAAGTTGCTTACAGATGGTACGATCTGTTCTCATAGCTGTAATTGGTTGCACCTTGAAGACACGTTGCGTTGTGGGATCACGTTGGAGGGTAAGATGATGGTGCGGACCGTGACCTTCTGGTGGTTGTATGTTAACACCAAGGAGATATGGTAACATGAGTGTTTCTTGGGTGTTTTGGATAGCCAAATGCTGTCAATAACTTGAGCAGGCGCTAGGGGTGATTAAGTTACGATGTCTGTGTAGCCGTGTTAATTAAAGAGACGGTGGCAATATTCTTGAAATCACATGTTTTTTTCTGCAGCTACCTCTCGCTCTGAGGATTGACTGTAATGTATGATTTGACTTAACAATTGTGTTAAAGCTGAGGTTTTGGTCTTAGGCTATTTTTGTTAGTTTAGTTATACCAAAGTTTTAAATCCGGTTTTGTCCCCGTTAACGAGGGTGGCCGGATACACCTCACTCAGCAATACTGCTGTGTGAGGATTTATTGGAGCAAAAGATAATTGACCGGATGCCCTTCCTGACGTCAATCCACAGTTTTCGGCGGTGGGCCTAGCCTTTGGGCAACCACGCCCATCACGCAAGGCAGCAAGGTAGATCTTCTTTTTCATTCTACCAGGGTAAACCAGCTACCCTCCTCATCAGAAATCCGATGGGGTGACGGTTTAGCCGCCGACAACTTGGCCCTGGGACAGGTAGTACTGGTTACCAGGATACCAGTAGCAGGCCCTCAAAGGAAATCTGACCTAAGGTCCGTGTAAATACAATCGAAACGGTGACGTCACTTAATACTTCAACTCAGTACAATTCGTACTTGAAATAACATTTTCTGGTGAGCTGGTATTTTACTAAATAGTGGTATTTTTAAATCTCCTAACTTAACCGAAAATTGCGGGTCTATACTTGTAACACATATATCAATTCCCGGGAGTCAATTACAAATAAACTATAACGAACTGATATGTTCCAATGATCTGATGCTAGTTATCATACCCTCAATGTTGATAAAAAGGAACCACCTTTGACATCAGTTAAGTATTAATCTTAGTACAGTGTGAGTAAAAAAAACCCTACATTCAGAATAAAAATAAAATAGTTAGATTATTTTTGGGGCTCAAGGGTTCTTTTGTTTAAATATGAATATCGACTTTCATAAAGGACGTTTATTTGGTGTCATTTGGACTTTGGAGGAAGAGTTTTCTTATTGCTGCTAGACTTCAAAATCCCGTTTGGCCGATTTTGAGCCAACAAAGATGTATCGTTTGCATAGACATGATAGAGTAACACGGTCTTCAGCAGTTGATTTGAGTAAAACATTTAAAACCAAATTATTGTCAAACAATAGAAGGTGGGATAATAATTGCAGGATTATAAAATTAATTCCTGGAGATTACTAAAGAAAATGCTGAGTGGAAAAATGTTCAATTTCCAAAATAAGAAGCAAGATAGCTGGTGTAAGACCACAGTTTGACTTTGGATCAGCAAGAATTCATGCTTTTAACCTAACACGAAACTTGGGAGCCAATTTGAAACCATAGAATTTTGTATTCACCTTGAAAAACAGTGCACTAATGAATTTTAAGTTTTAATTCCAATTTATTTACAGAAAACTTCAGCAAAATAATTTTACCTTAGAGATGTAAACAACAAACCTCTGCACATTTCATTATGTTCATGAACTGAACATTGATATGTAGTGATTTCAATAACTAACTCTTTAGGAATGAACAATAGCAGTTTAATTTGTTGAAGATATTTTACTTAGGAATTATTTTGCACAATAGACCGTTTTACTCAAACTGATATGTTTTGTCAAGAAGAAATCGATATCAACTGAATTTGCATGTCGTGAATTGTTTGCTAAGTATATGGTATACGTCAGTGTCGGTCTTTCCGCATTGTATGAGTTAAAAGTGGCCAAACAGAATTTTTAGGTCTCTCCTCAAAATTGACATAGTTTCTGAACCCAAGGCTAAAGAAATCAATTTTTTATCGGCTGATAGCCTTTTACCCGGTCAACAACCAAACATCATTTTGGCAAAAATGAACGTTAACCTTTTAAGAGAAAAAAAATTTTCCTCAATGTAGGGTTTTTATTGACTCACACTGTGATAAGTTGGGTAAACCATACACCATAATGTTTACAGTGTACTATGAATGGTTCATATTTTATGACACTTGATGTTGTTGTTGTTTTCTTTAAAACAATAAGAGCACATTTTTGAAATGCGCCCCCAATTTGAACATTTTTTAGATTTTAAACGGATTAATTAGTCTAGCCATCTTGAGAGTGCAAATAAGTAGTGGTGTACGGTTCCAAAAGGTCAAAAAGGAAACTTTGCAGAAGACAACAAATACAATTGTGTCCAAACGATATTTTGTAAATAGAATATCGTGTTAATTTCGTTCAAACGGGGGTCAACGTCTCAAAGGTTTGTGTTGGATTCATTTTCTCCTCCGTTAAAATAAAACCTCGCTGGAGATTTCGAAATATGAAATATGTGGGATAATTGAAAATAGACCCTAGAACTTAAGATAGTAACCTAAAATGCACAATTCAAAGTTTGAGATGAATCAGATTTTTAATGCATTAAACATGCAAGCCATGTACAGTGCCATATGATACTATGTATAACCAAAAATTATAACAAAGTTGTGATTTTTCCTATATGAAGGACTCGATTTGAGCTTAGCTATTTCACACAGTGATAGTGTATAATCAAGCATTATGTACATACAAAAACAAGATTTATTTGAAAATTGAGGGCACCCTCCACGAAATCTCTGCGTCAGCCTTTTTTAACATCCAAGTACCTCAGAAATCGTGTACGACAATAGCGCAATTTAGCGAAAGTAAACATAACAGTATCATTCTAGAATCACACTCCAGTTACATAATTTATGGTTTTTGTTAAAATCAGAATGTCTACTCCATGTCGTTTATCGTAAAGCTATGTAATTTAATAGATCTTGTCGTGGCGACCGAATAGAGAAGTTTCCATTTACACCCGTGTACGAATTTAAAATGACTTCAGCTGCTATGAAGGTAGATTTAATGTTTTGGAGAGAATCCGACAGTGTAAGTATGGATAAAAGGCCACGTATATGGTTTTAGATTATAATAATAAGCCGTGTACGACTTTGCTTACATGTTTTCACGAGTTCTCAAAATTATGCATGCATTTTAATTATCATATTCGAAAAACGCATTTAAATGGGTCAAAACAAGACATAGCAGAAGTTGGGCGTTCTCAAATTGGCTTACAAATTAAAGCATTGGGCCTGTATCGGCCGTCGATTTGGTGTAATGATCCACTGAAAGTCTACGAGGGTTGCAAGTGTTCAATTACGCCCATATATTCCCGAAATGTCGATTATGGAATTTATGGAATAGAGGATAAAAGCCTGTATTGTGATGATCTGTTTTGACAAGGAAACCAATAAAGTGGGTCAGGAATTACTTCATTTACACAGAATACCATGAAGGCAATTGACATAAACAGAAAACACCGCTGGTGTTAAATTTATTTACAGCGTTAGTATTCAGGTCAATACGTTTTTCCCTTAGATTGGTTTCGACATTATAAGAAAGCTTTGTTGGTATCCAGCAAAACCAGCAAGGACCAGAATAGACCCTTCAGGGCACCTATAGCTAGAAATGATTTTTACCATTGACTTTTTTTGTCACTCCCAATCTGGTCCTTGTCACCTACCTTTGGTCTGGAATATCTTTGAACAGTTCTACCTCACTAGATACAGCAACCTCGTTTTACAAGACAGATTGAGAGCACTGGAGTTCCTTCATTATCCATTGTATCTCTTTCTGTTAAGGAAAAATGTCAAAGGTCACGTAAAGATATTTGAGTATGTGTTAAGATCACCAAGGGGGTGGTCCACCCCCCCCCCGCATGCGCTATAAAGCCGCGTGCTTATTATTTTGAATACAGTATATAGGAATAGTCCTTCTCTTTCCATTGATATCCAAAATAAGTGCCAACCTACCTAGTATGGGCGTCACAATGACGTCATCAAGTCCGTGAGTCGGCAAAAATTAGGCAAATTCCACAGAAAATTAGGCGAAAATCCAATTTTGTCGCTAAAAGGTAGGCAATATTCGATTTTCATGCGGTTTTCAACCCTAATTGATGGCAATTGACTATTATCATAACATAGAGTTTAGAGTCATACTGTGACGCTATATTTGCAAAAATTCACCATACAAATCCTTGGGTGGCAACCACCCCCTACCCTTCGACTTTACGGCATACCCTAACCCCGTGAAGGTGCTACCCTTCAACATTTTTTTTTCGCTAAAATGACCGGGAAGGATGAGAAAATTATTACCTAGAAGCTTTTTTAGGAAAGTTTTAGCCATTTAGCGCACCGGTGCGAAGTTCACTGGGGGTATCTCCCCACCACCCCCCACCACCCCCCACCACCCCCCCCCCACCACCCCTCCGTGCCCCAACCAACCCCTACCCCCCACCCTCGGAGCTTCGTAAGCACAGGGTCAAATACAGGAAAAAATGCTGTGTACAGGGGTGTCCACAAAACATGGCGCCCAAGAGGATAAAGGCTACTGAATATTCTAAGAGAGGATGAACTACCAATTGTGCCACTTTTTCACAGAATGGGATAATAACTTAACACAATATCGAATTATGTATCTTGATGGGACACGATATTTATTCGAAAGATTCATCAATCACACAATTATAATGCTTGATTCTTTTTCTTGTTACTTCATATCGATGTTTCTTTTTTTCTCATTAAACATGCTAAATTAAATTCATAATACTTGAGAAAACATAAAAATAGAGCACAATCAACTGGAAACAAATTCAAAATAAAAATAAGCAATTTAGTTATCTTATCATAAATTCTTTGTATTATTGTGTGATGATTAAATGCTTTTAATCAATAGGCCCTATCAACCTATCACATGATGTTCCCATTCTTTGAAAAGTGGCTCACTTGATACCCTCTATTAGAATATCAAAATATATCTGGATTGCAACAAACAAGTCGGATGCTGTACACGGTATTAAAAAAAGCCACGACTTCATTTATGATATATGTAAAAATTACGTCACTATTTTTTAACTCCAACAAGGGAGCTTTTGCTGCACTATTTTTGTCCATCTCTATCTTGCGAGTTGAGTGAACTTGTCAAGGTGATCGTATGGATACTTGTCATACCAAATATTGCTAGTTGCTTTACAGCTGTTATTGGACAAGGATTTCCACTCCCCGACTAAAATGCCCTGAATTATCTCTTCATGTGAAATGGATCCATCTAATTTGTTTTCAATCTCTCTCTCTAAAGCATGTTACTATTCCGCATGTTCAGTAGTAAATGTTTGTTCGTAATTTGATCTGCTGTTTCATGGGATTTGTTAAAACATAATCGGAAGCGAAATTCTTTATATATGGCATGTAACTCCCGAATGTGTTTGCCAGGTTACATATAAATTTATCATAATGTACAATACATTTGTTGTACATGACAAATTAATAAAAGCCGCCCAACCACTTCAATTGAATGTAATTTCCTAATGCATGTTGCTTTTAATCTTTCACATGTGTACATTGAAGCAATGTAATTCTGAATTTAGTTTATTCTTTATTTATTATATTATATTATTTAAATAAGTAATCATTGCACAAATATGTACAATATGACAAAACCTGTCGTTTGGACAAGTATTGAACAATCTTATTGGTGTACGGGAAAATATTATTGATATAGACATTAAGCAAATTATATAAAACTAACATAAGTTGGAGGGAAGAGAAAAGGTAATTACTATGCTCTAACAGGCGATAGCAGCTGCAGCGGAGTAGTACAAGAAATTTACGTTTGACGATAAATCTTAAACCAGAGTTGAATTGAAGTCCCAAATAAAGATTTTTGGCTATAGGGGCATCGCCGATTTCTAATGATTCACATTGGGATGCAATGAATGTTACTTCGTGATGCAAAGTATACCAAACTGTTTGTCTGGATATAAAATTGTTATGGTTGTTATGGTTATGGAGTTATAGAGCCAAATGCTGAAAACAACCAAAAAGTTAAATTTCTAGGGTACAGTAGTAACAATAATAAAGTTGCTCCCCTTTTGTATGAAATGGCTTTTTGTATGAAATGGCTTTCCCCCCATGAGTATAAATGGGTACCGGTGTGAAAGGAGATATAGTCCGACGGGTACCACAGTCCCGGTTCTATAGACGATAACGGAATAAAGACTGAAACTAATGTTGCGTTATGAGTCAACTGAATTGGGTGCCCTATTCTTTACCGTTGTAGCCAGACTATGAGCACAGCGGACTATAATTCTACACCGGCATATGCTGGGAATATAAAACAAACTCTCTGTGCGGGAGGAGTGACGACCCCCCCCCCCCCCCCCCCCCCCCACACACACACAGCAACCTTATATGATGGAGTCTGCCTTAAACGCCAGAGACAGAGAGATGGACACTCCGCCTTCAGGCGAACCATTTTTTTGTATTGACAAAAGAATTAAATAAAGAATCATTTTGACAATATCACATGTTCTATTTCTGATGCAGAGGCTAATGAAGGCACAGAGGCTTCTGAACTATTAGTCCAAATAACATAAACTAAATTTTTTACCGTTGTCTTATCTAGATGAACAATTTGCTTCACTTTTTTAAATATGATCAACTTTTATCGCGTTGATCGCGTTCAATTTGAAATGGACTTTGTTGGCTACTTTTACCTCACTTTAAACCAATAACTACAAAATAAAATGTCGTACATAAACTGTAGACGATTTGTATCACTATATCCAGATGAATAATTTGGTATACCTTTGAACAAGAGCAAAGCAATGTAAAAAAAAAAAAAAAAAAAAACCCCCCGTGTATCATTTCATTGCTCCATCATCGTGAAATCTTTCTTTGGACGTTCCCTAACCCTAACATCAGAGAGTTATTGTCACCCACTATTTGTCACGAATAGAGACAAAGTGAATGGGCACTGCACTACCTCGATACGCTGTAGCGTTCGTTCGTTTAATGTATTATTTGTTTCTTTTTGATCAAAGAAGAACGCATCAATAATACTAAATAGGTTTTCCACATTTAGCACGTTTTCCCAGGTACTAAGTTAAGTTTATCACAAAAAAGCAAGCAAACATAGACGATGTAAAATTTAAAAATAAAGTTTTTGTTGTATGCCGTCAACCTTTCCGAAGGCATAGAACTCTATAATTCTATTGGTGCTTTATTGACTTGTTTTAACTCTATCAGTAGTAACAAGGTGTACAAGGTCTTTTTAACTTAAGATGTCATTGACTAGGTGCGCTGAGAACAAATATTTGTCAACAATGAAACATAACGGAATTTATCGTCGTATATAACGGATATTTCATGACCCAATAATAGCAGGTATATCTTATATATTCCCTGTGTGTTGTTTTCTTATTGTATGGAAAAGCGTTTATCACCTTAATTGAAGAAGTGCTTATTTTTCTTTAAGCGCTTCGCTTCGTGAATTACTTTAAATTGTCTTTAAATTTATAAAAAGGTATATAGTCTATTATTACCACATTGTTATATGAATTACATCACTCACCAGAAGTCAACATATTTTTATAAGGAATACAAGTATTACAGCTAAATACTTCCTTGGATGCTATGCTTTGGTCCATGCGGTGTTGGCTTATGTTATTTATTGAATTACCTTATTTTTTATATCAAAAGGTGTACATACATCCTATGTCAGGTCCCAAAGAGTTACATAAAATACCAAAACGGATAAGCAACTTGCTGATCTTTCCAGCATGTAAACGGTTAATACTACTCGTGAGAGCACGTGTGGTCCAGTGGAAAAGCGCAGGACTCGTGATCGTTAGGTTGTGAGTTCGAGCCCCGCCGTGGCCAACGTTTTGTCTCCCTGGGCAAGGCACTTTATCTCGCTTGTCTCACTTCACCCAGGTGTAAATGGGGAGCTGTTAGGGGTAGTCATACTGTGCGCCGTTATAATTGGCTGCCGAATTTTCAATATGTGAAAAATGTGATTTATCCTAGTGACAGCGGAATAAATGTAAAGCGCTTTGAGACTTAACTGTATAAAGCGCTATATAAATACTGGCATTTATTTTATTTTATTTTACTCCCCTGAGCACACTTCAGACCTATTTTCTCCTCCCAATGGTGCACCAAGTACTAGAATAATATTATGTTGATCTTGTTCTATGAAAATTGATATCGGATGCGTCAACAACATATAGGTTTGGGCAGAGCGTAATATGCACAATACTGTGTCAACTTAGATACAGTGCCATATTGAGTTACAAGAGTCTTCTACTAGGTGTATAATTTATGTGTGTCCAGTAATTGCTTTATTGAATATTTATCTGGCACTGAAGAGTCTTAAACTACAATGATAATTGGTAAACGCTATATTCTTGTATCAGTTTCAATGGAAATGCCTTTTATTTTATATGCCATCACAAATAAGAACAGCTTTGTTTTCAAAATGCATCTGGGATGTTTATGTAATCAGTGTGATTAGAGAAAATCATAGTGGTGCAGACATAAAAATAAAATAATGGTTTGACCTAAAAAAAAATTTTCAACAGAAACACTTTTGGCGTTGTTATAATTAGAAATGATGAAAGTGTAACATATCAAAAAGTTTAGAGTATAAGTTCGGGAACATCCATTTGGCAAGGAGGCAATGTTTGTAGCAGGGGGATATAAAGCAGGAATAATTGCGCTGAATATAAATGTCCCAATAAAAACTATACAATCAAACTAAAAATTATAAAAAATATACAACTGTGCATTTTTTGCCAGATATTTTGACTTATTTGTTAGACCAGATCCTAAGCTAAATCCTCGCTTTTATTCCATCCCATTTGATGAACCTAAGCGGAGATATTGTCATTTGAAACAAAGGATAAAATACCATTGGGCCCAGTTTCACCTGAGGGTTCAAGAAACTAAAGGTATAAAGGTGTAGCATCATTGTGGGATTAAATCGTTTTCAAACAAAAGAAAATTGTACCGATCAGAGTAATGTATTATCCATTCATTGAACTAATCAATTATTTTTTCAGTGAAAGCACCCGAAATTATATATGTTGTTGGGTGAAATGAGTGACTCACTCTCAGGGGGGGGCAATAATCAAGAAATTCATGAAAATTTTTGGGAATTTGACTGCTGACACTACTTACAGTCTAAAAGTCTGTTGATCAACAAATGTGTGAACAATGCTCTTTAATGTGGAGGGACAATTACCCTCCCCTATTTCCCCACTGCCTCCAAGATGCCAGGAAGGAATATGATAAAGAAGCATGTTCAACAAAGAGCAATAAAGGAAAGGATGGTTGTTTTCAAAGGTCTCTAGTGTTATTTCACCAGGGGCGTTTGATGGTTCATCTTCTGCTAAAACTGAATAAAGCTGAGACAACAAGACTGACTTTGGAAATTGAATTTCCCAATGCTACATGTAAATTTATTCGCTTGCACATTATAAAGTCATATTTATGTTATACACAAGAAGCAGCACCTTATACCTACTGTTTTTTTTATTTGCAATAAAAATGTCCTTGCCGGTGATTTTCAATGTCAACTTTTGATTTCAGGATAGCCGAAACTGGCCCAACATGATTTTTCACTGTCTCATATCATTAGCCATAACTCCTGAACCAGACCTCCAATTACACCAACTAAAAAATCTCATTAAAGCTGGAACACTTCTAAAAAGAATCTGTAAAACTTCCAGTTGAGATGAACTGAATTTGTGTGCCAAAAAAAATACCTTTGATTGTATATTTTTTTTGGGACATCTGTATATCATATTTTTTGGTCATATCCTAGGGTTTAACCACATGATAGTCGCACTCTCTGTGTGTATAGTTCAATAGTTATATGGGCAATAAATGTTTTCAGGTCCATCTTGTGGTAACATTTTAAGAATGCTCAGATTCTTCAAAATAGTCCAAATCCCTCTTCATAGTCCCAAGGACCAGGAAATATATACTGCCACTCCTTTTACCATTTGTCACATAATTAGACTTCCAAAATGTGACAATGGTCTACATATCCTATGGGGTCATTATTAATACTTACCATCTATACATACTAATGTCAAATACAGAGTATGCATTTTCTTTTATAGATATGACCAGACAAACATTGAGACTAGTTCCGTCTGAAGAATTACCCTAGATGACCTTGAGCCTATAATCCTGACCATAGATATGTTCAAACTATACATTTTTAATCCCATGTCCAGATGAATAAGTTGGTGTAGGTTTCAAAACAATTAAACCGGTTTTATTTTTGACCCCTGTACAAAACTTTCCTTCTTTTTTTACATGTTCCCTTGTTGATTTTTCGAGCTTTTGACACATTATTCTATGATAATTTAGAATTAGATCACCCCAAAATTGTGTTCTGTTTCAAATTTTTAAGGTACAACACAACTTTCTCGCCACTAGGTCCCAACGCACAAGATGCCAAAGCACTGTTGTTAAAAAGTAAGATAAATAGCTTCATAGATTTCGATTACTATATCATTAATTCAGAAAGATACATGTTTTTTAAGAACCGTATAGGTGATTCTACACCTGTGTTGATATCTCGTGAACACATAGTGTACATGTAACATCATTTCAAAGAACACCATGCCATTGCATTCCAGTCATACATATGATTTTGCATAATCCTCCACTTGCCTTGTTTCCGGAACAACCTCGTTGAAAGCCAGCCTTGGGGGGTGAATCCGATAGTATAGTCAACTCATGGCTCTTACTTGAGGGACGAATCGCGCATTACACAGACCTCATTAACTGACCTTAATCTGATAAAGCACTACTATACAAAATTGAATGTCCCTTGGAGAACGTGCCTTATATTATATGTAATCACGTGACATTAAGTGCTGTACCGTAACCATTAAGTCATGATCTGTTACAGTATTCACTGCCTGTTTCAAATTGTTAATTGTAAGACATCAATCGTAAGAACAATGTTACAGTGGCTTCTCAAGTAATTTTGGCAAACATTTTCTTGAAACCATTTCAGCTGTTTTAAGCGTTTAAATGACGGTTTCATATTTCTAACCGCTACTTAATTTTGTGTAATGCATTTCCGTTTTTTTTTTTACACGTTTATCACAATTTTCTAACGTTTAAAAGATTTTATCATATTTTTGTGTTTGTTTCGTGTAGGTCATATTTGGTTCTTGCTTCCATATTCGGAAAACAGGTATCCATAAATAAAGTTGTAATAAATATCGGAAATGGATACTGAAACAAAATTTAAAGTGACCAACTGTGTAGGACGGTTCTACACGTTTACGTATTCAGCTGATTCGTCGGGTACTTACTTACTTACCATATTGATTTTGCGGGTTGTGATTGGATATAATAATTGCTTTATTCCGTGAAGGTTTTCCGAATTCATAAGTGTGTCAGAAAAAAAAAGTGTGTCAGATGGGTCAGGTTACGGAAACTCCCGCCATAGATACTCCATTTTGTCCTCCTAATAGATATTACTGAGGCTTGAAAATGAAATTACTCTTCAAAATATTGTTATTTATTTCTATTTTGTGCACAATTTTATAGTAATGTTTTGTCAATAACATTGATGAAACCAAAGTGTCTTGATGCGAACTTGCAATCAAATTCGCGTTTATGCTGACATGTAGATAAGCCATCCAATTAGATAGTTACTCCTTAACAAGTTTAAGTAAGTGAAAGTATTGACTGTTTTCAAACATGTACATCATTCCTGTGCAGTATTCATTTTACTTTAAATGAAAATGAAACATTTCTCCTGTAAAATCATGAAAATGTAGGTAGGATTTTGATGCACTCAGACAACGTCCGGGCAAACCCTTTTACTTATTCTTTCTGTTTTGTTAATATTGTGAGTGTACCTTAAATCAGCCATTCGCTGTGTGGGATTTAAGGTAAACACTTGCACTGAATGAATATTGTAAGTGTATACAAACCCACGTTAGTTATTTCTGTGAAACAAAAATGCAAGTCACTTACAAGTATAGCATTAACTGTAGATTGGTACTTGGTTTCAGTAGAAAGCGTAAAGTGTACAAAAGAGATAAAAGAATGAGCCAGACAAAATATAAATAATGAATATTCATCGAGATACTTGCTTCGTTATGACTCGTTTGTAAGAGGAGGGCGAGAGAGAAATAAAATGTGAGTGGCTACACAAGAAACAGAGTGCGTGAGTGCTATATATATCAATGGTTCTTAGACAATTATCTCAACAATATCTGGGCATATAGCTAGTGGTGTAAGATTATACCGAGTCAAAAAAACAAGGAAACATAAAGGCAATAGTTTACTATCCATCGATTGCATTTAGAGACACAATACATCAAACTAGTTTAGTTTTCATTCATTAGAAATTCAAGACCTGTTTAAAGTTAATATGAGAACGGCTGTCTCTTATAACATACATGTATCATCATCAGGATATTAGGCAAAAAGATAATGTTTCAAAAATGTTACATGAGTAAAACATATTTTCCATGGCATTAATATTTCGAAATTATTTCTTTTTCAATTTTAGGATACGGCATCGGTTTTTTCCAGATGCTTTCCTACCTACGAAATAGAACTTGCTAATAAAAATTGAAAAAAGACCTGAGATTTCTGTTTAATTAACATTGAAATCGAAGAAATTCCTTGTTTCGGGGCAAGCAAGTGGGGTCTACTATAGTGTGAAATAATTAGAAACGTCCTCTGTGTATCGGCAAGATAAAAACCTATCACATCTAGCCTAAATGGATTATTTTGACTTTTTAATTTAATTTTTCTTCTTTTTCGGTTTTTTTGTTTTTTTTAAGTGTTTCAAAAGATTCCTTTTTAGCTGCACATTACAAGGTCAGTTTTCGTCCACTTTAGTAAACAGAATGCCGGTAAGGGCTGAGGGCTGTATCCTATTGTCTGTGACAACAAGTGACTCGTATCATGTTTCCTTTCAACGTTGAAATGTCTAGTAAGAAGAGAGGCAAATTTATCACATTACGAGATGTCTTCAAATAACTGTGGCTCCTGGGGGACCATAATATATTTACACCTACTTACAATGGTTTTCTTCACAAACATTGTCGGAACGTATTATGGTGTCCAATCTGTTTTTAAGGTCCCAGTACGTACGGCCAGGCAATCCAATAGTCTAAATCAGTCGCATCGCTGCAAAGCATGCAAAAATCTGTTTTATTGGATTTTAAGACTTTAGTCAATTCGTCGGGTGTATTACAGTAGTGACGGATGTTGAATTTTTATTATTTTACGAAATAAGGGAAATGATACTAAATACCAAAATCTTCACACATGCCAAGTGCGAACCTGGCAAGCACTTCATTCATTAATAATCTTCATTAGAAATTTTGCAATTTGACGTTCTGGCATAACAGAGATTTGGTGTATTACATAGTGACGGAATGTTGAACCTCTGCAAAGAAGTGTACACTGGATTTCCACCCGAGGCTGTTTAACTACTTGGGTAGTAAATATTTCCCATCTTAAAATTTATAAACTGACACAAAGCAAAATATTTGAAATTAATTATAAGTACGATATTAGTAGAAATAGATTTATATTTACAGTTCAAGCGGGGGAATCTGGGCAATCCACTCAACATCCGCCATTATTGTAATAACCAAAATTGATCAGATTCGCGAGACGGACGTTGGTTGACGGCGGTTCAGAAAACGCCGATTGCTTTTTTCCATAATGACGATGACTGAATAACGCTTTAGGATAGGGAAAATTCAACATGCCGTCACTATGTCATGAAACATAATCGCCGATTTGCGGTTAACTTTTCCCATGTATAAATCCGTTTTAGCGAGTAAGAATCCAGGAATATTAGCTAAAATAAATTTCCATTGTTTTTTTTTTTTTTTTTTTTTTTTTTTTTTTTTTTTTAATTAACATTGGTATGTTTACCGACTCTTTATAGTTCGTGATTTTTCAAATGCATTTTCTCAGAAACAAAAATCGTATTTTGTTTACATCTTCCCTATTTAATACCCCGACAATTTAACAAAGTGTATAGATCCTTTACGGTATGTAACTTGAATTCTTGACTCTCGCAGGTATAAACGGCTAAACTGATTGTACCCGTTCTGCAGACGTAATATTTCTGAACCAATAAGCAGATTGTCTTTAAGTCCCGTGTGCTGTTTTCAATATGGCCCTTTGCAAAGCTAAGGTAATTTTGTTTGAAAATTGTTTTTATTTTTGTAGTCTCTTTCTTTTCTGTAGATTTTTCCCGGGGGCCACTTGTATTCAAAGGTGGATATGATCCGTGAACAAGAAACGCGTAAAAAGGGTATCTTTTTTCCAACAGGCGATGTACGCGCGTACATTGATTAGGGTGTCAAAAACAGCAAAATATTGAAAAAAGGTATGTTTTTTCGTAACCCTGAAATTGCGATGTACGCGAGATCACATTCCTAAAAAATATTGTAATTTTGAAGTAAAGCAACATGAGCAAAGCCAGTTAGTAAGGGTATATTATCAACACAATGCATTGATTGCTTGTTTAAAAACTGACAAAAGACTTGTTTATGGTAGCAAAACAGACAAAAATGCTTGTTTAGAGTATGTTTTTTAGTCAGTGGAAATACTTGGGAAGTCCATGTTTACGCATCATATCCACCTTTACATACAACTGCCCCCCCCCGGGGGGGGGGAATTTATGCAGAGCCTTTTCCTCTTGGCCCATAGCAAAATATAGCAGTGTTCCAGGAGCTCACCAGAGGGTCTCCGGGAGGCCTCCTGCTTTTTTCACATGTAAATTAGGTACCTCCTGGAGATCTCTACTAACATTGATGGACACTATAGCTCCAATAACTCACCAAGAACAGCTTTGGTTCTTCGGGATCTCCTGGAGAGCACCAGAAACTTTACTGGATACTTCAGTCATCAGGATTCTTGGGGATCACCAGGAGATCTCCATTAATTTATTGGAGCCTTTCTGGATACCTAATTTGCATGTGAAAAAATCAGGAGGCCTCCTGGAGACCTCCTGAAGGCCTCCTGCAGCTCTGCAGTAGAGCTCCAGGAACATGGTTGATTTCTGCAGTTCTTGGTGGTCCCCTGGTGATCACCATTAACTTTAATAGGGTATTATACGGGAAGAACTGTAGTGGAAAATCACCATTTGCTCTATAGTTGCATAACAGCTCATCACTGCCAGGTCGACACTCTACCTACAAGTGGCAAACTGTTTAAGAGTGTATGGTACTTAGGCCTAAACAAAATTGTTTGATTGGCGTAACCCGACCGACCCTATTTTTACCGCCGACCCTAAATATTTTTATTTTTTTGTGTGCAAAAAAAAAAAAGTTTTAAAAACCACGTAAAAACCAATTAATATTTTCATATGTGAGGGTTTTCCATCATGTTCTACTGATATATGGTCATGAAAACGCTGAAATGCAAAAACAGGAATTTAATGACATCATACTTCGGTACTCTAAAGGATTGCAGGACATTCAAAATGACAAATAAAAAGATGTGTTACAGAAAAGTGAAGATGTGCCATTTGTTTTTGTATGTGTGTCATATATTTTGTGTTCTGGTATGTGAAACGTTAATGTCAATGTTACGCCAATCAAACAATTTTTTTTCAGGCCTTATCTCACTGAAAAATTGCAGAACCACTTACATTCCTTCAACTGACAAATATGGCTGCCATAGTGTATGCTAGGCCAACTGAAAGCTGTGATCACAATTTCTATGATCAAAATTTAACAACTCAATGGTTTGCCAACAAATGTGTATACAAAGTATAAACAAGTATAATTAACATAATTATGTGACATATTCACTTTGACAGCAAATTATGGGCTATCAACAATATTGCATATGCCTATCATTCACTGCATGATGTCCATGGTACACAGACATGCATCAATGTATCAGCCCTATACATGCAAGTTTGTGGAATTCTGCAGTCTTGTTTGTTCCAAGTTGAAAGCCATGCAGCTGTTAAAAACTACATGTTTTAAACAACATACCTAACTATGAAAATCATAGAGCAAGTCCTCCGCAATCTTGTGTTCATGATGACAAACACATTCTGTCCATTTTCTCCATGCAACATGCCACATTTGCATTTATTCAGCAGGATCCAAATCCCAACTGTCAAGCATGCAGCCGCCATATTTGAACTGGAGCAGACTATAGTAACCATGGTTACTATATTTGTTGGGTACTCTTGGGTACTTGTGTACTTGCCAAAAAAAGTATTCCTGGGTACTCAGTCTCCAAGAATAATTGGAGACCACCGGGAGGTCTCCTGGAGACATTTCTTTTTGCTATGGGGAGCAGGACCTAAATTTGCTTTAGAAACCCGTATAGTACAATAACTTTTATGACCCAAATCGAGGCTCATGTTTTTACAGGCAGTTTTACGGTCACCTTCATAGTATGGCAGATTTTTATTGACATTTTGCAGGTTTATCAGGTAATGGTTGTAGGATTTCTAATATCATAAGCTTTAAAATGATATAGTATAATTTATTATGATTTCTGCATTCTTAGCCACGTAACATTTGTCGTTTGTTTGTCGTTCTTTATTCCTGGATATTGAAGGCCAATATCTCAAAATGGCCCAAATTATTTATTTAGAACCTTATAATACTATGCATGTTATGCATATAAATGGACTTTGTATTTATGTTTAGTTTCAATAAACCCTGTATTAATTCCAGATCTTTCTCTCTTCATTCACAAAACACTTTTATTTAATATGTATACTTAGTTCTAGGGCCAAATGAATATACCAACAAAAATCCATATATACTTAAAGGGGCACTACTCGATCCCAGGGCGGCGCCAGGGGGTGGCAAGGGGGGCAGTCGGAAAAACAGGGGATTTAAGCAATAAATTGTGTAAAATTAGGGATTTTTACCTATATGAGGTAATCATGTAATGTTTCGCCCCTCTTATGATTTTACCCTGGCGCCGCCCCTGCTCGATCCTCAGCCTCATTCTTACGTCTCACACCATCGAACCTGATTTTGGTACCATTAGAAACGTTTATTTTTCGTTTTTCATCTGCAAAATATTTTGGCTTAACTCCAGGCCCGTACGCAGGGGGGGGGGGAGGGCCAAATTCCACAAAAGGCGATTGAAAAGGCCCCCACCTTCAGCACGATATTTTTGCATAAGAAAAGGTACAAAGTTTTGAGAAATGTTGACAAGAAAGTCCACTTTTTAGTGATGATATGTTCAAAAAGTCCAAAAAGGGCCATTTTAGGGGGTTGGGTCCACTTTTACCAAAAAGGTCCACTTTTTCGAAGTCCCGCACTCCCCCCCCCCAAATAAAAAATTAAATCATGCGCACGACCCTGCTTAAATCTGTCACATTATGATAATACATCAAAAGTTTAAACTCTAAGAAATTGTGTATATAGTTAAAGTAAATAAAGTACAGTACAACGAATATGAACCATTACCATCTCTTAGTAATTCCTCATCTTTTAACATGATAGAAAATAAGCATTACTTGCACATAATGTCATGTCAGTTTACTTTAGTCATTCATATGATTTTACATAAACGTTCATTTACCTCGTCTTTGGGTATACTTTGTTAGAAGCTAATCGTGTGAAGCCAACATGTTACTTGTTACATTATGTATCACGCATTATAAGCAAATACCTCATCTGTTGAACTTAATCTTATAAAACACTCTTACAAAATGAAATGTCCGCAAGAGAACGTGTGTGTTATTATAAAACATGGACTAACATGACATTATGACATTACATGAATTAAGGTCTGTAGCACGATCATTATGCGATACATTGACATTGAAAATGTATACTGCCAAATAGGAATTATTTGTCAAATCTCTTGTTTAAGGGGGAATATGGGGTTGAAGGGGCTAAAACTGAAAATTTAAAATAAGGTAAAAATATCTTTATTTTGCTTATGGTTTAACAACAATCGGAGCTTCCGTTATAAAGTTATAGTCGAATTGTCTCTCAGCGACTTAAAATTCCTCGTAATATTTCCTCGAGCTGCGATCTTTAATTTTTTCACTTTCCTCACTTATGAGGGCACATGTGGTTATGAGGGCACATGTGGTCCAGTGGATATGACGGCCGACACATGATCTGAAGGTCGCGGGTTCGAGCCCCGCTGCGGCCAATGTGTTGTGCACTTGGGCAAGACACTTTACCTCGCTTGCCAAGCGATATTTGGGTAGCTGTTAGGGGGAATATTATCTAAGTGCTGATAGGATTGTGCGCTTGGCCAGCTGCCGACCTAAGTGAAGCGAAATGATTGTGACGATTTCCTGATGGCAGCGTAATAATAATAGGCAACAGCGCTGTGATCTTGATGAAATGGCGCTTTATAAAAACCTGTGTATATTATTATTATTATTATCACCTTGAAACTCTGAAATAAAGAATGAAATACATTAGCGCTCGTTTCTCACGTATCCACGTAAACACAGTCTCTGTGGTCCAGTGGTAATTCTCACGAGAGAGGACCTGGTTCGTTTTTTTTTTTTTTTTTTTTGAACTTTATTTTCAAGATCTTGTGATGCGCCCTCATTTGTAAGACTGAAATTATTTTTCGTACGTATTGGGCTGGGAATATAAAATTTTGCCAAAAAACGAGACTTGAGCCCATTACGTACAAATTTGTACGTAATGGGTTTTCGTACGTACTGGGTCACAACAGCTGCCGACCTAAGTGAAGCGAAATGATTGTGACGATTTCCTGATGGCAGCGTAATAATAATAGGCAACAGCGCTGTGATCTTGATGAAATGGCGCTTTATAAAAACCTGTGTATATTATTATTATTATTATCACCTTGAAACTCTGAAATAAAGAATGAAATACATTAGCGCTCGTTTCTCACGTATCCACGTAAACACAGTCTCTGTGGTCCAGTGGTAATTCTCACGAGAGAGGACCTGGTTCGTATATTTTTTCGTCTTTATTTAATTCTGTGCTCGCCAGTTTCTCCGAGCTTCTATATAATAATTAAAATTTCTAAAATATATATAAAAAAAAAGAAACAGCGTTCTAGACAAAATTGCCGATATCTCAAAGGAGAATTTTTACGATATGTCTTTGCTGCGCGCAGGATTTCTAAAAACGATTAATCATAAAAAGATGGGGGAAAATAAATGAAAACATATCAATAGGACTATCAATATCAATTGAACTAGAATAATGCCACTAGTAAACCTATTTATCGTCACACGATAACAAGTAAAATATACCACATCAGATTTGCTTAATTTATTCATTTTCTGTAGATATCTGTCAAGGTTCTCAGGCTAAATGAGGACATTCGTTGTTTAGCATGATAATGTTTCTGTTCATTAACCAATCATTTAATATTTAGGAAAATCATAACATCGTGTTGAATGTATGATCATTTGCCGTATCAAAATACATTTGTACTATGTGGTATTAATTTCATAACTTTGCCTTTGTGACGCCCTTATGGGTCAATGGCTTGACTAAACACCATGAGAAATAATTACCACTTAGCTTTAGTATGCTTAGAATATATTCCAGTAATTTCATAAACTCTGAATAACTTTGTATTTAATTATATCATGTCCAGATCTCTGACAAAGCTATCGTTATTATTTTACTCTGAGAAAGATAGGTAAATTCGACCATACTACTTTATCATTTATTTACAGTGACAGTACATTTCCCATATTCTAGAAGCACGTTCGGCATGTTCGGTATGTCTGTGCTATGCGCATGGAGATTGTAAGATTAATAAAACACGATATAAGTCACTTCTGACTGTTTAGCTGAAAGCTGGTTTATTGGTTGTATAAACCAGTCCCATCTTAACGCCCGTTCACTCTTTTTCTTTATATCAACATGTGATAGATATACTAGCGGCTTCAAAAGTATACGTCTCAAACCCTGCAGCTTCCTGCGTCTCTGCTTCAGATATTTATAGAATTGTCTCAGGATTTTTGTTTTTCAGGTAGGAGTGCAAGTTTCGTGGAGAATGCGCAGAGAACTGGAACCATTGTTGACAATAGAAAACCAATAAACCGCTTATTTAAGGATATTTTCGTCCAATTTTCTCGGCCCCTAATTCTCGACACATATGATTTAATAAAAAGATAATGGTTCCCTAAAACCAGAAGAAACCATTTAGAAGATACCGGAGGTCATTCCTTGGCCCACATTGGTATTTATTAAAGTGGGTCGATTGTTACGTCTGTATTCATATCTTACGTGCATAATTTATCAGTACGATGGCGATCAGACTGATAAAACTATTATATTTCGCAAGTTTCATTTATTAATACCCTTAAACTTAATATAGTAGATTACTATTTGCTCAAGAAAATGAACTGTATCTTATTAAAGTAAATCACTGATAGTGCCTTTTAATAACGTTGTCAGATCTGGATATAATTAGTTTAAGACCTATTTATTAAATTAGACTTCCGCTCTCCTCCATTCACCTTGTTTAAAATTGGGCAAATCAACGAGTGTTTTTCGCTGTACCCTGCCAAAATTATGTTGATGACCACAGAATTATAAGTTATTTAGTGTTTTGCAATTGGAAGTACGAGTCTTTACATAGTAAGGAATACACAAGAGCAACACATGAGAACAAGACAAAACAAACCAACAGAAACCAGATGTCGATGACCAGGAACGAGTGTAAAGAGCTAAAAAAAAAACACATAAACCAAAAAGGTCCGCTAGACAGTTATGTAGAAGTGAACAGGAATAAAGACCTATATATCATTAATTAGTGAAAATATAATTACGAAACTATTCCAAAAACATTTGGATGTTTTTTATGATAGGCCTATATGCCATGGAATCTGGCAGCAGGACCTAATTAGGCGGTCGTAACGTTGCCACTCAAACCTACAGCCTACCAACCTGAACTTAAAGCAATAACAGCACATTTTTTTAAGAGCGCCCCAAATTTCCGATATTTTGAGATTTTTGCGCAATTGTTTTGGTAATGGACTACTAAACAATACCTGTGAATGGTAGCGCTTAAAATTCTCTATGCGTCGCAAAAGAAGGATTTTTTTGTAATTCGAATAATATCGGAAATCTCCGATAATAATTCAACGCCTATTAGAAACGTTATTCCAATATGACATTAGTTGTTTCCGTCGGTTCAGGCAAGTCAAGTTAGAGGTCATTTCGTGAGGTGGCACTATTTATTCATAAGCGGACATAAATTTAGCGTTTCCATTTTTGAGCATTACAACTCGCATGTATAGTTTACTAGAAATTACCAACATAATTGTGAAAAAATTTTTTCTTCAAGAAATGTGCTGTTATTGCTTTAAGCATCCTCCATGCCCTGGTATGATGGGGGTACAGAGCTCGCGCTCGTGCTTGCTTTAACCAGGTTTTTCAATTGACGTACATGGATCAGGATGGACACATCAGCAATTATTTAACTTAACGTTGTTAGGATTTTTTATTTGGCCATCCAATCTTGCGAGAGATTGGTGTAAAGCGGATTATGAATTTCTTGACTTCACGGTCAACCATGGCATTAGTCTTTCATCATTAACAAACCGTGTAAGAACTGAATTCATCAGTTTCCAGTAAGCCTATTCTGTGCAGTAAATTGTACTATAGCCACAATGTGTTTTGTAAAGACAACTAGACAAAGGCAGTCTCCCACATGGCCGAGAATTGAACCCTCACATCAACAACACCCCCATAGTAATATACAAGAACTCTAACTTAATTTGAAACATACAGGGTGTCTCAGAAAGAACGTTACCCTCCATAAACGGCCATTTTTGCTTACTTAATCAATTCTTATCCTTGTTTTAGCTTTATATTATGAAAATATGTACTTTTTTGAACTATGGTGAAAACAAGAAAGAAAACGGTGAAAAAATCACCAAACAATAACTATTTTCCTAAAAATGATGGAAACCTACTTTGTCCATGGGTAGCAATAGCAGAGAGACATGTACATTGTATTTCTTATGGATTTGAACACACGTAGTTCTCATATTTAATTAATTTGTTCCTATGTAATGCCTAAAAAGCACCTGAAACATGCACTTAATTTGTTCTTCAGAATGAAGTGACCTAAATCCCCTCACCCGCCTCCCATCATAATGCAAATATGAATTTGGTTAAAGCACACTTTCAAATAATGGCATTGGCGAGTGGCTCCTACGATGGCATATTCTACTGAACTGATCTTGGGTTAAAGGACCACTGTTCATCGTGAATGGGTAAACGTTTTCCCTCAATGTATGGTTCCTAGTAAGATGTAAATCAAGGGGAGCAGAGAAAACAATTCTGGAGCATAGCAAGATTCTAAAAAGGTGCAAGGAGAGAGATATGGTCGTCAAAGAACAGGACAATTAGCCGCAAATAATGCTGCAGAGCGCAGAGAACTGAACAATAAACTCTAAAATCAGCAATGGACCTTAGAATTTGAGAGTGTTATTGGCAAGGAGGGTCTTAAACATTTTTATGTCGGGGATATTTGTGCATCCATGGTTTCTTCTGCTAATGCTAGCCGTGGACAATGTAGGTCTGCATCGTTTTTAGGGAAATAGTCATTGTTTGGTTATTTTTTCACCGTTTTCTTCCTAGTTTTCACCATATGTTCAAAATAGTACATATTTTCATAATATAAAGCTAAAACAAGGATAAGAATTGATTAAGTAAGTAAAATTTGCCCTTTCTGGAGGGTAACGTTCTTTCTGAGACACCCTGTACTATATATAATCACTGTGTGAAATAGTTAAGCCCATGTCGAAGCCCTTCATATAGAAAATCACATATTTCGGATCCGGAGTTATACTATACATAGGTGTTTATTGCATCAAAACCGAAAATCAGATTCATCTCAAACTTTGCAATTGAGAATTTTAGGTAATTGTCTTTAGTGCTAGGTAACTATTTAAACACTATTTAATTAAAACTCAAAATATATATTTCAAAATTTCTGAGCCAGTCTTTTTAAGAAGTGCTCAGGACTCAGAGTTAAATGGTTCAATTGTGGAAAATGTGCCTATGTTCAGCAACAATGCGATTATGTTGTCTGTTCCTAGCACTTAAATCGTCAATAGAATAATGAGAAGGGGAGGGGTTGAGGTGGCAAATGAAGATTGAAAACGGATACATCGAAGGCTCTCGATCGAATAGTTACCAAGGCCCTCGGCTTATCTCGCCAACTTAACTTATACATGTTTTGCAATATAATAGGTACAAACAGTAATGTCAACCATATTGAAGGATTTTCAGGTGTAATGTTCGGTAACGTCAAAAAGTTATGTTGAGCCCTGAATGAGAAAATGGGTGTTCATGGTAAGAAAGGCACACTTGTTACCTCGCCCGCGGACGCAACGATAGGTACCCAAAGTTGCGGTGATGAGAACAGACTATGAGAAAGGTGTGAAGCTCCAGCAAGTTGTTTATAAATGGTACGATCTGTTCTGATAGCTGTAAATGGTTGCACCTTGAAGACACTTTGCGTTGTGGGATCACGTTGAATCACGCTGGAGCTGTATAGGTCTTGAACTGTTGAAGATAATGCTGCGATGGTGACGTTGTGGCGGTTGTATGCTAACACCAAGGCGATATGGTAACATGAATATTTCTAGGGTGTTTTGGATAGCCAAATGCTGTCAATAACCTGGGCAGGGACTGGGGTTTATTGATTGTCGATGTCGGTATAACCATGTTAATTAAAGAGATGGTAGCAATACTCTTGAAATAACATGATTTTCTGCCGGTACCTCTCGCTCTGAGTTGGCCATAATGTATGACTTGCAGGCAGGATGACTTGAAATAATTACCGTGAGTCAATTACAGATAAACTACTACAAGTAAGCCATACGCAATACTTTTACAGTGTACTACTATTAATGGTTGATATTTCAATGACACTTTTTGAAGTTATTCTCTTTAAAGCAATAACATCACATTTGTTTTGAAGAGCACCCCCAAATTTGAGATTTTAAACGGGTTAATTTAGTTTATCCATCTTTGATAGTGCAATTAAGTAGTGGTGTAACTGGTCCAAGTGTCAAGAGTGAAACTTTGCAGAAGATAAATATAATTTTGTTCCAACGATATCTTTTTTTACTAGAATATCGCGTTGATTTCGTTCAAAATGGTGAACATCTCAAAGGCTTGTCCATTTCTTGTCCACCGTTAAAAACCATGCTGGAATAGATCAATGGCAACATATATTTAGTCTGTGCCAACAGTATTGATCGTGTAGCGCAAGCAAATGACCATGTGTTGTTTCCAATGAGTTATGTCTCCCAAGGGACAGAATGAATAAATGAGGTTCCATGAGGTTAAGATTAACAGGTCATCCATGAAAGAATAATTAAGACTTACACCAGACTTGAAAGGAATCATGTCTTTATTACGTCATGGAAGATAATTTAACCTAATTCACCTTGGCTGACAGGGGTTATTGCATAAAAGGGTATTCCAGAGGTAGTTGGGCATTTTCTTCTGTTACAGTAAATGCAGGAAAGCTACGGACATGCGTTTTTTTTGCATAATGTTAGGAATGTGCTACTCTATCAACATAAAGTAGAAGTTTTCCAAAGTTTGGTTACTAAAGGTTGTTAAATTTGTATTTTTCATGCAAAAAATGCGTTTTTAAGCAGTTTCGTCAAATTTCGATTAATTTTCTGCTTACCATAAATAACCTTTGCATTTTCTTTTTAGTTCAAACAAAAACAACGTTTATGAACAGTCTACACTGCAAATTTGAGCACCAGAAACAACACGGTTTTCATGCAATTCAACAAATTCTACGTGCCCTTGTTTCTCTCATTTTGGGTAGTAAAATACCAGCCAGGGCTGCTGCCTGTTCTAACTAGTACGCCGTATTATTTCTGTCACACTCTGTTATATAACAGGACAATTCACGCCATTATCAGAATACCCATGCATTGTCGCAAGCATGTTTCTATGATAAAGAACTTTTAAGTCCTCTCTATTTTCTATTGTCTTTCCTAAATTTTCACCATCGTCAATATGAATTAGTAAATAGTGATTGATTGCGAAACGTTCTTCAATATTTTTAAATTAATAATTGCATCTACGCAATCTTGAATTAAAACATAATAAAAAAGAAAATTATAAAATAGAAGCGATAATTACGGATTTCCAAAGGAGACACCGGATATGCAAATTTACACTTTGAAAATGCTGCATGACAAAATGAATTCAGATAATTTCATCATTAAAAAAACCAGGCCTATCTCTAAATTTCTTACATTAACATTTATTCTAATTGGATTCTATCAGTTTAGATTAAAAATTGAAATCAAAACGCATTGAAATATAAATGTAATAGATTAAAATTTTTAATCTAAATTCAGATTTTTCCTCCATTTTAGTCTAAGAAATTTGGAGATTATAAACCGTATCGCGATGTTTTGATACCTCCTTTGTTTGTCTTATATACTATATAGCAAGACCGTGTTAGAAATTCTATGAGTTTTATGATTTTTCGACCAGTAAATTGTTAAACCAATCTAGATTGCTATATTTGTTGTACGGATCCAGACAAGACAAGGCAAAAACCCGGCTCGTCCTTTCTACAAGTCATTAAGACCATGAAGAAGAAGAAGATGAACGAAAAGAATCAATAGCATGTCTTGCACAAATAAGACCAAAACAACGAGATTAGTATTGTTTGGGTTGACGGATAATGATGATAAAAATTTTTTCTCCAAGAAGATTTACGTTAAAGGTCTTTACTTTTAAAGACAGTGCAGAAAAAACAATATTATAGGCCTTCATTTTGGCGAGCGAATAGGAGCGCAAGATTTTGAAAATTTGTTCCAAATTATATCTTCGATAGCGCTTTTTGCTACATTAGTAAAGGCCGCTTCATAAATCTCACTGATTATCATTACTATGATTATCCAGGTGACCACCGACTTTTGAATCATACATAATTACACAGAATGGAACCATCATACGCGAGTTCTTGCGTTGGTCATAATTTATATTTTGAGCGTGTGTATGGCAGCTTTTTTGCAGAGTAAAAAGGAAAACTTTTTTCTTTTCGGTTGAAAAAAAAGCGGAAAACCAGAGAGAATGTACAATAATAAACACAAGTTTACAGCTGAGATTTTGTTTCAAAACACTTGTTCTCAACAAGAAAATACGGCTTTAAGATTGAAAAAAAAAATCAAAAGCCGTGCGTGCTATCGAATTTGAAAAAAAAAATGCTTTTTTTTTTAGTATGGCTGAAAAGGCAGGCCTTTATCACGATTCACGAAAGTGGAGAGAGACCTGCCCTTCCCTTTGTTCGACCTGAACGAAAAAGTTTTTAACCTAACAATCTTTCATATCAAATTTGGTAATTAAATAGATTTTCGCAGGTTTTATCGATTTGAAATTACAATAGCTCAAAGGCAAAACTATTTTATTTTTTAGGGGTGTCTATGCATATCTATAGCAAAGTATATAATATCGAAGAGAAACATTTTTTTCACAGAAAAAATGGTTTATCGGTATATACTAAAAAATGATTTTTGTTTAGATGAAAAAACAAGGTTTTCTCTATAGTGTGCATAAATGCGACACAAACAAGCTCTCATAATAACAATTTTGGATCGTTTTTATGATACATATAGGCAAAAAAAGAATAGTTGTCTCAACCTCCTGTGGCGCGGCTTCCCGAGGGATGCAGGTGTACAAAAGCACATTTTTATCGCGTTTCTTTCATTTTTATAGAGACTATTTTTTTTTATTGGGGGGGTGGGGAGGATTGGTCAAGAAAAAAAAGAATTGGCCGCAAAAATCAAGGTCTAAAAATGCATAAAAATTTCCCGTGGCGGTTATTTTTCTGACTAAAACCACGCATAACGCTTAGGGTTTTTGGCCTGTAGAAGCCGAGACATGTTCTTTTTTTTGGTTTATAAAGGCTGCGTTTGTTGTTTTATTTTAGTCAAAAAGCTAGGCGCTAAGTGGAAATCTTTTTATTGCGTTTTTTTTGAGCCTCTTTTATTTTTTCGTCTACTTAGTGGCCATTTTGTTATCTTGAATAATTTTTAAAAATAGTTTAAAAATTATCTTGAAAATCTTTTAAAAAGAAATGCACTTAAAAATGTGATTGTTACGCCTAGGCGAGCGGGAAACTGAGATGAACATTACTCGGCCTAAGCTTCCATATTGATTTGAGGGTAGTATAATCTCAGGATGTATCGAGGGTCTTTTTTTGGGGGGTCGGCATTTTGTCGAAAGTGATTTTATATTTTTTTAAGGTGTAGACGTTTTGACCACGGGGTTGATTGCAACGTAAAGTGGAGCCCGATTCGATTACCCAATGTTCGACTTTTAATTTAAAACAAAAGTTTGATCGCTTTTGAATTCCACAATCTTCAAAGAACACATTTTTGGTTACGAATTTCTCTTGATAATTTACAAAATGATTAAATTTTATTATTTTTTTTAAATTACCAAGAGTACATTTTACCCCAAAAAATCTTCAAAGTGTTTGAAATTTCCTCATTTTGGAGTGGAAGCCCTGTAAAAGTGAAAGTCACCTCTTGATTTTAAGAGAGGATGTGATCACCGTCTGATTTCAATCCACTTTGCTGAAAGGGGGTGACCCGGTCCCGTTAGTTATAAAGTGTTTTTTTGTGATTGAATGTGACCTTTACCCAAATGCCCCCATCTGAAAAAAAAAAATCATGGCAATATATTAATCCGTTTAGAGAGCAGAAACGTGTTATGTAAATTATAGAATCCTTTGTAAATTATATTGGGATTGTTTTGCTGAAACCAAATGCATTTTAGTAAATAGAAAAATGGTTAGCTTTCTTCAACAATTTTTTTTTGTTTTTGACAACTTCCGGTAAAATGAGGTGGGGAGGGAGGGGGATATTAGAGATCATGCCATGTGGGGGAGTTAAACATTACAGTTATCGGAAAGGGGTTTACTTCAATGGCGGTAATTGGCTTACCTTTTAGGAGTGACATTGACACAATCCCATTTTCTACAAACAAAATCTTGGTGGCTTGGGACTTGTATCGAGCACTTAAACAATTTTGACATCCAATAAGTCATAATATAGCCACCAAGTATAAGGGCCCTAAGTTTAAGTCGGAAATCTGTTGCATTGGTCGTTTCAGCCTGTTCAGGGTAAATCCGCACGAATAATTGACAATATAAAGGGAAATTGGTGCATTCTGCATGCATTAGGTCGACTTAATAATTTGGTCAAAACTTAATTTTGAATATTTGTTTTATTGCTTTTAAACGTTTGTTTGTGTAATTTTCTTCTTTAATGGGTCCATAGTCAGAGGGAAATTTAGTTTCCCTATGTTGGTACCATGGCCCAGTCAACGTCTTACAATGAATAAGCCTTTAAAAAAAGTTTGCTTTTTGTGTTAATAAGTAATGATTTGTGTAATTAAAATGACTGGAGTGTGTGCACGGGCTCTTAGGTTCACAATGAAACCCAAGAAATCATCAGAGTTGTGTATAAATTTTCTGTTAAACATTTTTAAACGGGGTCACGACCACCATATTTATGAATAATTTATAACAATCGTAACATTACCTGCGGACATGTACGGGTGCAAGTGTTCTCGATTTATAGTAGTATATATTTTTTACTATTAAACAAATATCTTTTGACTGAAATTGAAAATGAGGGTCGGTAAAGTGGGTATATGGACCCCTTAACCTCGTCTACCGAAGGGGGGGGGGGGGTGGTTACCACCCCCCCCCCCCCTTCAGGTTTTGTCCCGGCTTGCTTAAAACCCCCTTTTTTGGTGAGAAAAATATTAATGTAATTGTCAATTGACATGTTCCGCTCCTTTTAATCCCAAAAAAAAACAAACATCCACCGGGGGTATAAGGTAAGATACAGGGTGATCCCAAAGTGATGGATAGGGGGGGTGGTAACCCACCCCCCCTCGGGAGAGAAAGTTCCAATCCACTCATTTTCCGCTTTCCCACCCAGTACCAACATGCCTAACACAACACAGGAAAATCACGACACTTGAATTTTGGTACCAATAGATAGCTATGGTCCTCCTCTTCCATTGATACCAAAATGAGTTACCAACATGCCTATAGCATTACGTGCACATGACGTAATTAAAGTTTGATGCCAGCAAAAACTGCCATTTCATAGACCACACACAGTGAACAAATTCAATTTTTCGCTAAAAGGTTAGGGGGGGAAATAAGATGTTCATGCGGTTTTGACTCTACTTGATGGGGAAATGACTGTTTTATATAATGACAGCATTTTAGAGATATAATAAGGTGTGAGTCGCTTCTAAAATTGCGGAAAATCAATTGTCCACCCTAATCAGTATTCGTTTTCTCAACATATGACGTCATGGTGACGTCATAATGGGGATGTTAGTACTTATTTTGGTACCATGGAAAAAGAAGAAATCTTTAAGCTATCCTTGGTACCAAAATTTACAGGAATCGAAGGTTCAGTAACGAAAATCCAGGGGGGCAGGTGGTAACCACCCCCCCTTCGGGAGTTTTGTTAAAAAAAATGGCTCTGAGGTGACGAGGGTTAAGGGGGGGGGTTTTATGGTATGGGTCTGACTTTGGTAAAATTGTTCCTATTATTTACGAAAATGAGATAATGCAAGGCTTAATTGTGTGATTGTTAATCTACAAAATGCTTTTTATTCGATCGCAATCGGACATTCGGTTCCCAGAGATTTTGAGATGGCTGTCAAAGTGAAGCAGTGTACACGAAAATTGCCAAAAACGGATAGTCTCCTATATTTATCATGTGAAAAATTTTTAATGGGTTATTTTAAGATATTTTAAAAAGATATTATTATACGCCATTTAACGCGATTCATTTTTGCTAAGTCAAAAGTAAATAAATACAATATTATTTTGTCCATAATTTAAAGTAATTACATGTACTGGGTGAAAGTGATTTTTTTTTATGTATTTTATGTTTTCTCACCCTGCCGATATTTAAGAAAATTATTTTAAAAATAATTACAGGACAATGGAATGCACCGATTTCGATGATTCTTCATAATAACTATGATAATTCAGTATAAAATGAATTTAAAAAAAACCACCAATTTCACATCAAAAGGCCAATTTGTTAAATGTTTGAGGCTATTACACTTGTGTCGTTGTTTAAAATACGCAAACAACCAAAACAACCGAAAGTAACTAGAGAACGCTACATGCTATGCACATGAATGGAAATTTGGAAACATATTCAGCACATATAGGGCCTGTGAACCACGAAGCCCGATTTTCAACATTGTGTTCCAAATTGAAATGTACGCCATGAAAATTAGTGATGGTTCGATTGCGCGTTGCCATGGCAACGGTCTATCAAAAATCCGGCTTCTGGTTCACGCGTATTTACCCCCCTTGCAAACATGCACCCAAAGTTCGACCCAGTAGCTTGTTTAGGTATTTAGTTACGTCCGTTCTAGTGTTGAGCCAATCAGAGGGCATTACGTGTTGTTACCATGGAAACCAGCGCAAATTAAGAAAAATTCTCTTCCAAAAGCTCAACTTGCTTCAGACCCCATACCTCCTTAGCAAGATCGTAATTTTCAAGAATTTTTATTTTACTTTAATAACTTTTCATTGATCAATTGATAGCTTTGGTTTATGCTAGGTACAGACACAAAAGATATTCATTCATATCTAACCAAATAAAAGATATTAGGCTTTCCAAATTTTTTTGGCAAAGGGTCCAGATTGCCCATGCGTCGGCAATATGGGCCACCTTGTATTGGCAATAGAGGCCGGGACAATATGACCCAGATATGGGCCCCATACAGACTGTCCCCAAAAAACAGACAATCAAATGATTATTGTTTGGCCACAAATTTCAGTTCATCTCAATGGAGTTTTACAGATCTTTTTTAGAGGAGTGTTCCAGCTGTCATGAGAATTTAGTTGGTGTAATTTGGGGTCTTGTTCAGGAGTTATGGCTATTTATCTTGAGACAGTTGATGAAAAACCTGTTGGGCCAGTTTTTGGCTATCCTGATATCCACAAAGTTGACATTGAAAATCGCCTTCAAGACATTCTTTATGAATTAATTAAAATAATAAAGTAGTATAAACTGTGTTCTTGTGATATAACATATTTTATACTTTATATGTCGCAATTGCTAATAATACATGTAGCATTGGGGAAATTCAATTCCAAACAGTCTTGTGGTCTCAGCTTTACTCCAGGTTTTAGCAGAAGATACGAACCATTAAAAAGACCTTTCCTTTATTGCTCTTGTTGGACACTGCTTTCTTCGTAATATTCCTTTCCTGGCATCTTGGAGCCAGTGGGGGAATAGGGGAAGGGTAACATTGTCCCCTCCACATTAGAGCGTTGTACACACATTTGTCCCTCAACAGACTTGTAGATGTTACATTAGTTTCAGCATTCAAATTCCCCAAATTTCCATGAATTACATGTTAGTGTCCCCCTGAGAGTGAGTTCCTCATTTCACCCACAAGATAATTAATTCTGGTGCTTTTCACTGAAAATTAATGTATTGGTTAGTTTTAGTTCAATGCAATGATAAAACATCACTCTGTTATCTGTTAGAGTTTTCTTTGTTTGAAAAACGAGTTAATCCTACAATGATGCTACACCTTTATACCTTTAGTTTCTGAACTTCAGGTGACAAACTGGCCCCCCAAGTGGTATTTATCCTTTGTGTTCAACTGAAATATATCCGCTTAGGTTCCATCAAATGGATTGAATAAAGCGGGAGGATTTAGCTTAGGATCTTGTCAAAAATAAAGTCAAAATATCGGGCAAAAAAAAATCTGCCCCACAGTTTTATTTTTTTATAATTTTTAGTTTGATTGTATAATTTTTATCGAATCCAATTTTTATTGGGACAGTCTGTATTGCCCCGTCTCATAAGTTCTTACATGGGAATATAGGGTGGCCATATTACCCCCAGATCACACATACACAATGTAATAGATGTGTTGTGAGATAGGAATTTGATAACATGTTGATACTGGGTACGTAAGTACTACATGTTGCCATCGGTGGTAACAACCTCCAGATCGAGGGGTTAAAGAGAAATAGGGATATTTTAAATATAATGGACATTAAATAAGAAAACGTTGTGAAAATTTAATTTAAATATTCTTCAGGACACTCAGTCCGTTAATAACCACAATTACAGTTGTGAATGATGTTGTTCAAGTACAATAGAGGGCTACTCCACCATACCTAGTTCAAAAGTTAAAAGGGGTGGGTCCTTTAAATGCCCCGGGGTCCATATTTACCCCACTTACCCTTATAGTTGCATCTTGCAATGACATAGGCGGAGGAAAGCGGGGGTGGTTTGATGGGTCGTGGGGCTCTCTTCTAAGCTAACGACCACCTTGTCTAAAATTTTGAAGTCACTATGACGTGTTAAATGCACCTTTTACCGCAGCAATTGCTACAATATCTTCAGTAATAAAAGGTTGTTTTTTTCAGTCTGGGCGGCATATGCCTGTACTGCAATAAAATTGTGCTAATAATATGATATTTGCATAATTTACATAATTACACACTTCAGCCTACGTATCAACTGCAAATAAATGAGATAATATATGGATTAGATAATTTACCAGATCTAAACACTTCGGCCTACGTTATTTACCATAGAAAATAACAGTTTAGTTATTAAGCAACGTCTAGGCATATGAAGCACCCTTTTTACACATTCACGTAACCTGTAATGTGTTAGGGTTTTGTTAAGTTTTTAAGCGCCTAGAAGTGTTCACAAAACAGCAAAATCAAAAATGACATTTTGTCAAAAGGTGGGTAGTTACCTTAGCCACTGCCTCCTATAAATCATTAAAAAGCATTGAAATACAGCATCGTTTTCCATTTCTAAATCAGAGCAATAAGAATTCTACCGTGAACGGCTTACGCGTTTTAAACACTGTTAAAGCGTCACAAAAGGCATTTCGAAGCTACACTATGATGTGTTTATGGTGTCTAAACACATCATGAACTCATGCGTGCCGACGTAGTTTTAAGGAATCTAAACCAAAATAAACGGCATTGTTAAAGGACAGATGTTTAGAATCTAAAACATCTGACAACCTGAAGTTCAGGAATTAAATGCTAAGACATGTCTCAAAGTGAGACAAAAATAGTGTTTAGGTACGTGTTCAGACCCAGAAAACACACAGTGGATTTAGTGTTGTAAAACAACAATTGAATATTAAAAATATTAGACGGAACCAGTTTCCCTATTAATTTACGTGCATCGCATACTGATAATCCTGCTACACTATATAGCATAGACCTATAACACCGTTCTATTCCATACGCAATCATGATACCGTGAATTGTATATGGTAATATTTCCAGTAATAGATCGCATGGCATTAATCGCTGGCTACTTGATTTATGATAGCGCTATTTAAAAAAGTATTTAGATTATTGAGTATTACGTTAATATGGCCCCACAAACACAAACAATATTTTTCAAATGTTACTCCAAGAAGTAGGTAGTGTTAGGAAATTTGGGTGTTGCCGTAACTTTTGTCGCAAGAATTAAATTTGAACATGTTTAAGGTTGGCCCCACCCCGATTTACAACGTACATTTTTCTGTGTTTCATACGGAAAATAAGCCATCGCCAACAATCGTGATTCCAAAATTTAATTTGAATCCGACCAAACCATTTTAACGCGAGCAGTATAATTGTGTTTTGAATTATACAGGATTCAATGAATATACAAATAAGTTACCGTGAACAACAGGCCATATTAATGCTCATAGACTTATAATGGGATAGAGATCAACCAAAATAGTTCAGGGGACATGAGAAAATACAAGGTGTTTTATGAACAGACAAAATCTTGCTTGATGGGTAAGTGGTGGGGTTGATGGGGTAAAGTGTGGGTGGGGTTGCGGCTGAGGATCGGGTAGTACCCTAGATTCTATTCGGCTAGCAAGTCTTATTGATCCCGTGCCCGGGCCAAACGTCAGGTCTGACGATCAGGAGCATGTGTTCATCTTTTCGGCAGATTTCCCCATTTTTCAAGGATTCTGTTTGCCCCTTCCACCCTCTTACTCTAAGAACAAAAAGTGCTAAAGAGGTTTAAACTTGTCCCCTTAAGGAACTTTTGTGGGGGGGGGCCCGGTTCTCAATTTTAAGACGAAACCGTTTTTGAGGGTTCCATGATTCTTGAGGGTTCCATTTAAGGACAAAAAAAGGTTCTAAGGCGCATTTTTGGTTAGTGTGTACGAGTTACTTACAATTGTTAGCTTTGTTTTATTGTTTGTTTTTGTTTGCCTTTGGTTATATTATTTCCGATCATTCTTCAGTGATTATAAATATTTGGACAAATTGTTTCATTGAAAGGAATCATTGAAATCCTTGAAACTAGGAATTTCATTGTCAGATTAAGACTTGAAATATTCTATAAACGTTAATTTAAAGGCCTAACTGTTAAGATTTAGCTAGTGTTTTTTTATAAAGTGATGGTTTGACGCAATACATTGTTTATAACACATACGGAAAACATTAGATCGGTTATAGCCAGGAGTTTTTTTTTTCAGGCGATGGTGGGATTTGTACCAGCAAGAGGGATTTTTTTGCAAAATGTGAAATCTTTTGTGGTGGTGGGGTTGGGAGTTGGGCCAAAGTGGACGTTTGCCAATAAACAACGGACATTTTACCAAATTCTCATTTGAAAATCCGATTGCAAAACACATGTTATGACCTTTTATAAACTTTTGGGATATTGTGGGGAGGTTCGGTGCTTCTATCGTCGCCTCCTGCAAAGGGCCCCCGCTATGAATCTTATTCATTCTCCGCTGCAAAATGTTAATTTTTATTTAGCGAAACAAACCAGTTTGGTTGACGAATTCATTAAACGAAATTTTTTTCGTTAGTCCGGCTTCCCTTCCCACCCTACTAGAAAAATGAACCTGAAATACAAAAATTTTGGTGTATGGGATTTTGCTTCACAGCCGAAACCCCTCAATTGTACAGGGTCAAAACTGGGAACCGACCGATCAATAAGCTTGAACCCATGCGTGGTTGTTATGCACTCGAAGAATGGTAAAATGCAGATTTTGGGGGTTTCATGAACTCTGAGAAAACGAAGCATTTTCTCGGCCCGAAATTCAAACCAAAACACTTCAAAAATGCTCAACTTCTTGAAAAATTGTATAGGATACATATCATCAAGAAGAATGTACAATATAATGTATGTATAAAACTGTATAAGTAAAAAATTGACATCTAAAATCCAAAAATATGTAAAATCTGAAAAAATCGACCTGTGCCGTTACATACTGCTATTCAACGGAGATTATGTCCGTTTTCTTATATTTAGGTTTGGTAGAATTCAATTAGCTAAATTTTAAAAGAAACGAACTCGATTAGATCTTTAATGATAAGTTAGCATATTTCAGCCAAAGACGGGCATACCTCATTTCGTATGCATATGTATGCAAATTAGCATAATCTATTGTTACATGACCGCAATTATGCAGTTTTCATACCAAATACTGCTCAAAACACGATATTTTCAATATAACAACAAAAATTTGGATGTCCTGGTGGGCATAAGTGACGATTTTTTAAATAAGCTTCTTTTCAGGGTCGTCCCGTTTACCTACATGTTTTGGAGAGAATCAGGATGTGTTAAATACAGTATGGATTATTAAACCACCTACGTGGTTGAGATATAATCCAACCTTACATCTTCGCCTGCAGGCCTGTTCAAGATTTCTCAAAATATGCATGCATGATTTTAATTTCATATCGAAAAACGTTTAAATTGGTCAAAACACGCACTTAGTCATAGGTTTGCGGTTCTCTACAATTGGCTTTACGAATGAGGTCATTGCATTGTAGAGGCCGTTCATTTGGTGTAATATCCACTGAAAGTCTACGAGGGTTGCAAGTGTTCAAGTAGTGACCATGACTACTGTGAATCAAAAAAAAAATTGTTGCCAACGGTTTGAATAACATTCACTGAATCAAAGATTGGTTGTTTTTAATAAAGCTATATATATACTTCAAATGTTGAAAAAAATTAAAGAAAACGATTAAAAAATAAGCCAGAGATTAACACTTTTGTAAAGTACACCCATTTCCTTCATTTCCAATGGGATTTACACAGTTAGCAAAGAAATGCGTCAATGTACGATATACGGGAATGTAGCATTAGGAAAGTAATGATGACCCATGCTATTTTGTTTATGTGATCTAGGAATAGCCATAATCTCCTTCATTGATCTTCAAAAAGGATTTAATATTCACACAAAATCTCACCCAATTAATCCTGATGTGTAAATGAAAATACTATTACTTTCAACACTACTACTGTAATCCAGGTAAAAATACAAGTTATGCCAATTAAAGGGACTAAACTCTTTGCAATATCCTAAACAATGGGAATATCTTGTTTTCTTGCTCTGCAACAGGTGAATTGGTGTTTGGATTCGTCATATCAGTTGGTACATTGGTATAAATAAATTCATTGCTTAATCCGTATTTGAAATAATCAAGCAACTGTAGCATTAAGTTGACAAAGGCATTATGATATTGATATTGTACATTCTCACAAACACAAGTTTAATGTGTGTAAATCCCATAGGAATGGCGTAAAAAGGGTGTGCTTACAAATTTGGTCATATCTGGCTTATTATTTAATCGATTTCTTTCATTTTTTCAACATTTGGAAGTATATTAGACGTGTTTTATAAAAACAACACTAAATCTATGATATAGTGATTGCATTAAGGTCAAAATCATCTTTAATCCATGCACATTTTTTTTTGATTCACGTAGTATATTCCGAAATGTCGATTATGGAATAGAGGATAAAAGCCTGTATTGTGATGATCTGTTTTGACATGGAAACCAATACAGTAAAATGGGTCAGGAAGTTCTTCGTTTACACAGAATACCATGAAGGCAATTGAAAGCTTTTGTCTTCTAGTTGACTAGTGGAATAAACATAAATATCCAGGCTGGTGTTAAATTCATTTACAACGTTAAGTATTCAGGTCAATACGTTTTTCCCTTAGATGGTTTCGACAGTTATAAGAAAGCTTTTGGGTCTCCAAACAAAACCAAGCAAGGCCAAATGTAGACCCTGCAGACCAGCCTATAACTTGGAATGATTTTTGTCCATTGACGTTTTGGTTATGTCACTCATAATTTGGTCTTGTCACTCACCTTTAGGTCTTGAATATCTTTTAACAGTTCTACCGTACTAGATACCGCAATCTCGTTCTACAAACAAGACAGGTTGAGAGCCCTGGGTGTGCCTTCATTATCCATTGTAGTCTCATGCTTAGAGGGAAAGGTAAAAGGTCATGTAAAGAGAATGAATATTTTTGTACAGGTAGATAACTCTGAGATCCCTTCATGATCCTTTGGTAGTCCCGACCCGTACGTCAAAGAATTTGACTTTGAAATCAAAACTCCTATGAAAAAGTGGACGTCATTTTCAAAACTTCCCATGTGCACAATTTCATTTCTCATCAGAACTGTCTGCAACAAAAAAATCGCAATGCTTAGTAACCATTCTGATATGATTTTTTGGTAAAGCGAAGTCTATTCTATAAAGTAATTGCATTAGTTTTAATAAATTTGAATTCAGAGAGAATATATAGAAAGTTTTGATTATGCCAGTAAATATGCACTTTTAAAAGTAGGGCCCAATTTCACACAGGGGCTTTTTAATTGTCTAGCAAACTAAACCCGTTGACGGTAATGTTCAAAATTCTGTATTTATCATAAAAGATGGAATTCTGTAATTAAAATCGTGGATCAGTTATAATTCAGTCATATTACCATATTACTAACAAATTGCACAATATTATTTGTTCCTTTCTTTAAAACACAATGGATCAACGGAGCTTTGCAGTGTGTATATTTTTGCATTGTAATCGCTGTTCCTTGAAATGGGAGAATGGAAATAAAACCCAAAAACTTTTTGGGTCAATTTCCCGTGTGTGAAAAAGGACAAAATAGCTGTGTATATTCTCCATCTCTATCTTGCGAGTTGACTGAACTTCGTAGGGACGTATGTAATACCAGACATTGCTAGTTCCTTTACAGCTGTTATTGGGCAAGGATTGCCCTCAATTATCTCTTCATGTGAAACGGATCCATCCAATTGGTTTTCATTTTTTTCCTCTAAAGCATGTTACTATTCTGCATGATCAGTTGCAAATGTTTGTTCGTAATTTGATCTGCTGTTCCATGGGATATGTTAAAAAATAATCGGAAGCGAAATTCTTTTATATGCATATAACTCCCGAATGTGTTTGCAAGGCTACATATATATTTATCATAATGTACAATACATTTGTTGTATATGACGAATTAATAAAAGCCGCCCAACCACTTCAATTGAATGTAATTTCCTAATACATTTTGCTTTTAAACTTTCACATGTGTACATAGAAGCAATAGAATTTTGTTTATTTATTTATATATTATTTTATTTTAATTTCAATAAGAAATCATTAACATACAAAACATGTCCTAAGTATTGGACAATCTTATTGGCGTAAGGGAAACTATATTATTGATATAGACATTAAGCAATTCTATAACACTGACATAAGTTGGAGGGACGTAGAGGGTTCGTAAGTTAAAGATATACTTGTCTCAGATGAAACACCTTTTGGACACCTCAAAGTGAAAAGGTAATTACCATGCTATACCAGGCGACATAGCAGCTGCAGCGGATTAGTACTAGAAATGTACGTTTGACGATAAATCTTTTAAATTTGCCACAGAGTTAGGGCACGTCCAATGGAAAATGTTTGGCTAAAGGGACATCACCGATTTCTACGGTGGGGTGCAATGAATGTTACTTAGAGGAGAGATCTGCTCAAATTGCTCAAATCCTGATGCAAAGTATACCAAACTGTATACCAAACAAAAGTACATATTTTCATAATATAAAGTTAAAGTTTCTGGAGGGTAACGTTCTTTCTGAGACACCCTGTATGATGGAGTCTGGCCCAAACGCCAGAGACATTGAGATGGGCACTCCGCCTTCACGTGAACCATGTTTTGTATTCATATTTACAAAAGAATTAAAAAAAGAATCTTTTTGACAATATCACACGTTCTATTACCGAGGTAGAGACTAATGAAAGCCATTGGCTACTCAATGTGCATTGGGTTATATAGGCTTCTGAACTAATATGATAACTAAACATGGCAAATGGTTAAAACCATTTCTTTTTACCGATGTCTTATCGAGAATTTTGAATTTGTTGATCGCGTACAATTTGCAATGGACCTTGTTGGCTACTTTTATCATTTTAAACCCATAACTACAAAATAATATATCGTACATAAACAAACTGTACAAGATTGGAATCACTATATCCAGAAGAATAATTTGATATACTTTTGAACAAGAGCAAATCAATGTAATGTTAGATCCCCCCGTGTATCATTTCATTGCTCCTTCACCGTGAAATTTTCTTTGGACGTTCCCATAACCCTAACAATTTTCAGAGAGTTATGGCACCCACTCTTTGTCACGAATAGAGACAAGTGAATGGGCCACTGTACGACTCTACATCGCGATTATGAAGACGCATCACGGATACTAAATACTTTTCCACATTTAGCTAAAAAAAGCAAACACAGACTATGTTAAAATTTGAAAATAAATTTTTTTGTGTTTTATGCCACACTTTGTCGACGGCATATAACTGTATAATTCTATCGGTGCTTTATTGACTTGATTTAACTTTATCAGTAGTAACAAGGTGTACAAGGTCTTTGTAACTTAAAATGTCATTGACTCGTACGCTGGGAACAAATATTTGTCAATAATGTGTTATATGGCCTCCATTTTCTGATTACTTTTAAAAATATTATTTTCTCAATTTTATTTGAGAAAAGATTTCTCAGGGAAAGCCTTTGTTTACTATAAAAGGAGAGAGAAGGGGAATTCCCTAAGTTTTTTATGCAAAGTGCACCTGTTTAGATTAGGGTCACAATAGGGAAGTGGGGAATTCCCCAAGGATGCTAACGTAGACAGCTTGTTTATTCTTTAAAAGATCAACACCTTGCAAGATCTGGGAATGCCCCCATAGAGTTATATATATAAGTGATGTAATTCGGGTGATGAATTCGATTGGTTCATCTAGTGTAAGGTTATGTTTATACACGAGGATGATGTAATGACTACTTGTTTAGAACGGGGAATCTATCTGTTGAGTAAGTTCAATACTATCACTGGAAGGACTCGCTGCCAGCATCCCTACTAACAATTAGCTAGAAGATAGCTAGTTTTACTCGGCATCTACAGGAGCTGACATGTAAAGTACCTAGTGCCATGATATATAATTCCATGTGAGCATAGTTGGTGTCATTTTCTACTGTCGTCTTTTGAAGCCGAAAGTGCTGGGAATCATAATAGGATTCCAAATTGTGGACCAGATTAGAAATCGTGGTGATTATCTTGCACTGATATACTGTGTATTATGTCGTTCGATGGACTTACTTTAACCTTGTCGTCTTGAAACTGCTGGACAAAAGTTATCTTCAGACTGAGAAGATTCCCATGGATACTATTGAAGAGTTATAAGTGTGACTTTGCATACGGTCATTTTTGGAGTCTTCGCTGTTAGACATATCATCGTTGAACTGCAACGCCCTCAACATAGGATACTAGCACTCTAGCAAGTATAATCTTAATTGTGTAATTCATATGTGCTTTTGTTTTGACTACCAAATTCTTGAACCAATCAGTATAAGGATCATTAAACTGTTTATTATATATAATTTAGATAATTTTTGTCACAAGGCTATTTATTTGTGTTGAAAGTATTTCTGACCTTTGATGTCTATGAGACGTCATAACAAATGAAACATAACGGAAGATACCGTCCGTCATATATAACGGATTATTTCAGGACCCAATAATAGCAGGTATACTTATATATTCCCTGTGTGGCTGTTTTCTTATGTAGGGCCCAGCGTTCGCACCTTCATTGAAGAAGTGCTTCTTTTCTTTAAGCGCTTTGTATAACTTACTTTACATAGCCTTTTGCTTATTGTGTATCAAAATTTTCAGAAGATAATTGTCTTTAAATGGGGGTAAAAGGTATATATTCTATTGTTACGACAGTGTACATCACTTACCAGAAACAAAAAAAAAAGTCACATGTTTTTACAGAATATAATATTATTATTTAAAGACACATCCTATATATATGGTTTGATGCTGGTTCATGCGGTTGTTGGCTTATGTTATTCATTGAATTGCCTTAATTTTAGATATCAAAGGCGTAGGGCCTACCTACTCCTATGTCAGATCCCAAAGAGTTCCATAAATCCAAAAACGATAAGGCACATATTGATCTTTCTAGCATGCAAACGGTTAATACTACTCCCTGGAGCACACTTCAGACCTATTTCCTCCTCCCAACGGTGACCAAGTATAGAATAATGATATGTTGATCTTTTTCTATGAAAATTGATATCCGGATGCGTCACAACATACAGGCCGCAATGCAAACCTTAATATGACAATCTGTGTCAACTTAGATACAATGTTCTATTGAGTTACAAGAGTCTTCTACTAGATGTATGTGTAGTGTGTGTGTGTGTGTGTTTGGTGTGTGGTGTGTTGTGCGCGCGCAGGCATGTTTACACCAATGCATATGTCCACATTGCAAGCGTATAAGCATTGCGCATATGGCACTGATCGTCTGGATGCACGTTGCCCCTCATTTTGTGCATTTCGGGGCGTACCGCGTAACCCGTGCTTACGCTCATGTAGGCCACGCTTAAAATGACATGACACATTACTGAAAGCCAAATGTGTTGAGCTCAAGC
>JAMKCH010023741.1:0-20427 GCA_023653785.1 Ophioderma brevispina
AAATTTTCTTCAAAACTCCTCAAAAAAGTAGTAGCTGGACAATTGAGGGAGATTGCAGACTTATTTCTGAAATTGTCTGAAAACCTAGTTTAGGAGACCCCCTGTTTGGGCACTGGAATCACCCCCTCTAGTTTCGGAGACTCCATTTTTTGGGCCGAAACTCACCCCCCGGTACAGGTGTATAGAAAGCCCAGAAAACAAATTGAAAAAACCAAAGACCAAAAGTTGCAGGATATCCTGTACAGACAAAATTTTTAAGTATTCGAGATGTGCACCGCAGCACGTCGTGGATTTTTCACTTTAAGTATGGTGGTAGGCCATGGATGAAATACTGAAAATTTTGAAATTTTTGAGCGTTCATAGTCCATTTTGTTTACCCGCTAGAGCGATTGGAAATTTGGGGGTCACCATCAAAAAAGTTGCCGCCCAATGTGATACGACCTATGTGTAGAGGGTCACAGATTAGTAATGGGGCCCTCTAAAATTGTGAAAATCACTATGATATGGGAATTTTGGGGTGAATTCAAATCGGCATCCACATCAATATTTACTAATTACACGCCATGCGTTTTAAGTGGCATCCCCATCTCTTGCATATTGTATATATTATAAATCATTTTTTTGGTTATTAAAATATGTTCATATTTATATTTGTTTAAACTTTTTATTTTACTGTACATGTGCAATGAGGATGGAAATAAATAAACCTGAACCTAACCTGAATAAATATGTGCCTTTGTTCATTTGGGGCCAAATCTGGGGGGTAATTAACTCCAAAAGTAAGAACATTTAGTGTTGTCCAATTTGTGGTTCAATCAGAGAGGTACATAGTAGAACTTTAAAACCAAATTAACCAATACAATTATGAAACGCATTCGAAAAGTAATAAGTGAGGTTACAGACCCTTGAAAAATGGTAATTGTACTTTTTTTGACACATTTTGACCCCCTGAAAACCAATGTTGACATCGACACCGCACCTCTGTTTCAGATATGTTGAAGATATACATTATTAAACAAGTTTCACTGAAAGAACTAGTGTCTTATTTTTTCCACACAAAAATACACACTCAAAGTTACCACACAAAGGTATACGTGACCCAGAGGTCATTGTACATGCACGCATATATCACCATCTATATACATTTATGGGGATCAGAAAAAAGTATCTGGTGCAGGAAAACAATGAGAAATACCGAGACACCAAGCTCAGTTTTAAGAAATAAGTTCGTGATGATGTATCTTCAAATATTGAAGTAGAGGGGTGATGTTCATTGTCCATTGCTTTTCAGGGGGCCAATACATGTCAACTTGCAAAAGTAGGATTTTTTTCAATAGGCTGTTGTAACTCCCTATTACTAACCTAGGTACTTATATGTTACTGGTTAGAAGGAAAGTCTCTGGTCAAGGTGACTATGTAACAAAAACGGGACTTAAAAATATTGTTACAGTTGCTTTTCTGACCCCACCCCACCCCCCCAAACATGTGTACAACATGAACGATATTGCATTTCTACACCCAAATAACTTTAAAAGTAAATGAGCATCACATTTTTGATGCCCAGATTTGAATTTTTTTTTGTCTACACCAAAAAAATTTCCCCAGATAGTGATTTTAAGAGTTGGGGAAGGGTTCCATTTACAAGTTGTAGGCCCTCTCAAAATTCGTCTGTTTGCATCACACTGCATGTTTGATGGTGACCCCCCCCCTAAAATTTCTGAATGCTCCTGCGGGGAAAACGAAAGGCGGGTATGAAGGCTCAAAATTTCAGGATTTTTTTCTCATCAATATTCTATCATCACACAAAAAAGACAAAAAAAATCCATGACATTTGCTGACGGTGCACATCTCGAGTGTGGACATGGAATAGACAAGTTAAGGGACGTTTAGGTATGGAATTATCCTTAGCATGCCATTGTTGCTGGTACTATTAAGTGGTTGGTGCTTGTACCTATAGTTGGTTTCACTTCATTGGAACAACTCAACACCAACACATCTGAGTAAGCCACAGCATCTTGATGCTTCTCGTTTGTTCTTGGGATTCCCCTTCTAATTTTCATCTGAAAACGGCTGACAAATAGTTCAGTTTCGCCTCTTCCCTAGTATGGATGACCATTGTTTTAAAAATAGCATTTTCGAGGGATTCATGTTGACCTTAGTGAGGTGAATTATCAAAAGCTGGTGCATTGGGGGATGGACTATCACACCCCGGAGCAAGATTAAGAAATAATGTTCTGTAGGTGCGTTTGTTAGATCGTATTGAGGACCCACTGATGTACCCGGAAAGTAAATCTGAATTGTTTGATACAGATGACAGACAGTATTTTTTCCATTTGTCGTCCTGAAATTTAGAGCCCTCAAATCCATTTCATTCTCAAGATATGAACAAAAAACTGCGCGTTTAGGGGTTAACCATCCAATATTAGCACAGATTGAAATAGGGCTTTGCAACATGCATTATTGCGTTTTACCATCAAAACCCACAGTTTGTTTCCCCCGGTACTTGACGGGGTGATGTGCAAGTGCCAGGCTCTCATGTAGATACACAATACACATAATCGGAACAAGCACCCTTAGCGTTGTTTTTTTTAATTTGGTTGAAGTTTCCCCATTTTGAAAAAATAGTCCCTATCACTTCACCAAAATTGGGAGGGAGGAAAAAGAAGTGATCTTAAAGAGGTTGAGGTCAAAGGTAACAGGGTCAAATTTATCAAAAATAAGTTATTTTGGGGTATATTTTGCCAATATGGTAAAGTCCCCCCATTTGCAAGTGTCACTTTCACTTGAAACAATTCCATTTGAGAGAGCAGGGAAGATTCAGGAGGAATTAGAAACACAAGTGCTGCAAAATAGGAATTAGAGACACACAAAAGAAAGTCCCAAAATCCAAGTATATAATCCCAAAGAAAGATCGTGCTATGATAAAGCATCCATCCAAAATATTTCAGAAAAGTAGTGTACATTATTGTTTTCACATAAATATGAAAGAATCGATGTCAAAAGGTCCTTTTCTGGTTTTTTGTTGTCGCCGCCTTGAGGCAGGAAGACACATAGGGATCACTTGGTCCACTGTTGATGTCTGATGTCTGTTGATGTCTGATGATGTCGTTGATGTATGGTTGTGAAAAAGGGTTCACATTTGCTGGTAATATCTGCATACTTTGATGGATTTAAACCCAACTTCAGTCGTAAGCTTAGATGCAACATGGGGCTCCCGTCATTTGCTGATGAGGTCCAAAGTTCACAGTACCAAGGTCAAGGTCATGTAGGTCCAAGTTGGTAGATAGGCTGAAAGGTAAAAAATTGACCTAAATTGAAAGTGGAGTTCAATAGAACAAACCTTGAATCATAAGGTGCACCAATTGGTCCCTCATTTGTTAATGAGGTCACAGGTCCACTCCCAGTTTAAGGTCATGTGAGGTCAAGTTGTAAGGATATGCTAAAATGTAAAATTGACCTAAATTGAAAAGTTGGAAGTTCAATTAGAACCATTGAATCCTAGGTGCACCTTTTGGTCCCTCATTTGTTAATGAGGTCAAAGGTCAGCATGCCAAGGTCAAGGTTCAAATGAGACCTATCATTACAAACCGCTACGGCAGGCGACACATGCGGTCCGAGGACCGATGTATTTTTTCCATAAGTAATTACAAGGAAAATCTGTTTTTTTCAAGAAACAAGAAGAAAAATCCTTTCCATTTTTCCATTATATTAAAACAAAACATAAAGAAGTCACCATTACAACAAGCTTTAATACTAGAAAGCATCTTAAATAAAACAGAAAATGACAGACAGCCAAATTTGTTTTGGAAATAATTGCGACTAAATGTTTTAAGTTCGTGGCTAAACACCGTCATGGAGTTGCATCATGCAACTTCTTTGTGTTACCCGCTTCCTAACCAGAAGTGATTTAACTTCAATTCTTTTTTGATGGGTCAATCAAGATCTATTATTTAGTACATGTGAATACAATAGGAACAGAAGATGAACGGATTATAACATCAGCAGGTTTTAAAATCAGTAGTAAAGCCATTATTGTTTTTATTGTGGGGCACCAACGACTCGTGGCTATAGCTAGAATAACAAAAAGTATGGCCACACTCCTATATTTTCGAAATATAGTGAGTATGCAAACCAAGAACTGGAAATTCTAGTTAAAATTGATCCAATTTTGTGATTTGGGCCTTTCAAATTTAAAAAATTAGTCATATGTTTTATTGTGGGTCACCAACTGAATAGAAAGATGGACCTAACTGTATTAATTTGTATTTGAACTAGAGCCACTAGCTGGAATTTAATCGGGTACTAATTCTGGGTTTAATTTGTATAATAACTATTATTGATTAAAACTAGAGTTCTCCCCTTGGTTCATTGTTGCTTAACAAATGATGCACAATAGTTCCGTCCTTCGAAGGGGACGTTAACCGTCGGTCCCCTATGTACATATTCCTACCTGTACATATATATTCACATTTAGTGTCGAGACAGAGGGTGTAACCCCTGCTTTCCCAGCGTCCTGGTCAATTTCAAATGGATACATCTGGTAGAGCGTGGTTTAATCAACTGGTGGGTATACCTGCGGTGCTCGACTGCTAAATTGTAATAAATTTTTAAAAATGGAGTTTTACACATAAGTGCAAGTGCATGTACACATTGCATGCATGAGTGGGCGTGGGTGGAAGCAGCCATGTTGAGTTCAAGGTGCAACGAGAAGATTTCACATATCAGATGTCTCTTAAAATCGACCAATACTGATTTTTTTTGTCCTGATGTAAAGCTTTCCCTAAAAAATATCCCCACCTGACAGGATTAAGCTGAGAAATGTATTCTTCTTCTTTGGTACAAAATTTTGAATTTCCTAATTTCGTATAGGAGGCAAATACAAATTTCAGCCTATGTTTTTACATTGAAATTAATCAATCAAATCACCTTTTTCTCTCTTTTAAGACATTTTTTCTTTATAGACAAACCAAGGTAGGGATTCTCTTGAGTGTCTAATCTATCTGAAATTACTAGTATGACCACAATAATTGGCATTTTTCACAAAATCGCTTGTTTTGCACCTTTAATGCTATGTATTACTGTTAGAGCTGACTATCAATGTTTTGTCCTCACAATAGCCTAAAGTTGCTGGTTTGATATCCTGGTTTTCTTTGATATTATGCAATTTGTTAGGTCAAGGCTCGACCGTGTATTCAGATTGTTTGTTTGTGAAGTGGTTTTTTATTTAATATTATCTTTCGTTAGTAGATAAGATTTTTGACCCCATATGGAATTAGACCCAAGGCATAAATACTTTTTAGTATTTCTGTAAAAGTGCCCTCGTCAATCGGCATTATTTGCCCCCCTGTCGATTGCTCTAAACAAATCAACAGAGCACATACATGTGTCATGTGATTGCATTGGATATGGCATTTAATAAGTCTTTTTTTTTAAGGATAAAATTGGGGGGAAAAATTTAGACGGGTGCCTTTCAAGAAGATAATTTTTTTGGTCAATATTAACCTGCATAAATGAGCTTCAATTTTGAAGGATATTTTTTGACGGAAAAGAACAACATCTATCTAACCAAATGCCACAATTAATTAAAAAAATCACAGCTCTGCAAGGTTCTAAATTTTGAGTAATTATGTTTTTTTAAATATTACTTACAAACTGAAATTTGTGTTTGAATGCTCTTGGTAACAGGGGCACAGATCACAATTTATCAAGTATCCAGATTTTTATTTTATGCCTAAAATATTACAAAACTCTTCAGGTTTTCCTCCCAGGTTTTCTTACACCCATTTTTTTCGGAAAGGACACATTTTGATGGAAGCATGACATGCCATTTTGAATGACGTGATACCAGGAAACTGAAGTGATGGTGGACTGAGTTTTTATTATGAGGTTGAAAAGACATAAAAACATGAGATATGAGGTGTTACATATTCTTATAATGTGTACATGGTCATACATGCACAAACAGTTACAATCTTTAAAGTGACACCTAATTAGTGATATATTAATTAAGAATTTTGACCAATAGAGGCTCCAAGCTGCACATCGCGGGTTTCCACTATTGTCGTATGTTTCATTTACACGAATGTTCATAGGCGTATAGGTTTTGTTGCGTTTTCTTTCTTGCTTGTTTGTCCACTAAACCGTTGAAACATTCTCGTAGGTGTCACATCGAGCAAGTGCGATGTTGAGAGAATTTTGTGATCCTCAAAAAAATCTCCTCCTGTCACTTTAAGCACAGATGTGAACTGTGTTTACTGCAGCAATGGCACAAAAGTCAAACAAATTGGGCAGTTTTGGGTTTGGTGCCCCAGTAAAACAAATACAGCATTAAACTTGTGGAGGGTCGTCGAGTGGGCCAAATTGTGTAAACCATATTTAATATGGAAAAATCAGCAAGCTCATCATAGTGCTCAGTTCACCTCATAGAAAAACGTTTTAACCCAATTTGGCACTCGCCAGTGGTGTTTTTGTTATCAGCCCTGGCAGATTGCATTAATGGACCTTAGATAACCTTTGACCTTGTCCATGACCTTTTTCCATCATCCACATAGAAGAACCCCTATGGGCACACCTTAACCCCAATCGGGTTTCATCAATCGGACTTTAACTTTTCGAAGACCTGAAACCAAAAACCTAACCAAATGTACCTACGGACATGGGCGTATTGCAAAATCCCCCCCCCCCTCTGCTTTTGAAGCCAGGGGGATAAAAATCTGATTCATCTCCAGCTTTTGAAGTTTAAGCGTTGTTGATATCTTCATTTTACTTTAGTTTTAATATAATACACACAAATTTATATTTCAAAATCTCTGATTCCAGTTAAAACAACAAACAAGACTGATCATAGATACCAATCAATCATTCACATGTACTGTAGATAAGCTGGCATCAAATGGCCACTCAAAACACAACCACGAAGTCATTGAAGGTGTTAACGTTTCCTCTCGATTTTTGAAATTAAAGGGCTTTGTAATGTTTGTTAAGTCACAGCGTAGTTTTTCCTGACTATCTTTAAACAATTGAGATTTTTGTTATCAATCATCGCCGCCCAATCACATAGGCCCTAGCTGTTTTAACTGACATTTTTGACTTTTTTTTGACGATTTTTTACATATGGTAATTAGTTATGGTCTATACGCACAAAGTTAACAATCTTGAAAGTGACCTAATTAGTGAGAAATTAATGAAGAATTTTGATCAATAATCTCAAAATGCCATATCACGGTTTCACATTACTGTCCGTATGTTCATTTGCATGTAATTTCAATAGGCGTATAATAACGCTGTTCGTTAAAAGCTGTTTAACACTTTTTAACATACAGATCTATATGTGCGTCGTATCTGCCGCGTGCGTGAACAGACGTAATTTCACATGGACTATCGTGAAAGCATTGAAATATAAACGGTGAAAATAGCGTTTTGTGAAAATACGATTTTTTTTTGCATTCACATCATACTTATACTTTGTAGCTTTATATCATTATCAGGAATACCGTTGCCTCTTCAAAACTCCAAGGTTAAACTTAAACGCCATTACGCCATGAATGTTTCTTCATAATGCAAAATTAAAAAAGTAATTGTAATGTTTAATTCCATCGTACAAACATGAATCTCCCGGTAGAATTCAATGGCATTTTCCGCTCGAAAATGGCATTTCGTCAGATAAGACAGTAAGTGGGGCGACCTACATGAAGTTGTTGGTGTCTAAATGAGGTGTGTGTATGTGCGCGTACGTGTATGTGTTTCAAATCTTAACATTAGGCCTGTCGTGATATGCCTATGGTCGACACATATGTCGCCATAAGCCAAATTACGACGTCGCTATGGAAAACAGTGTATCGACAAACTGGTATAATAAGCATACTTAATTAAAAAAGGACATGGTCTACTCTAAAAATGACTATTTATGACTAATTCTTCTTTCAGGATTTATTACTTTAATGAAAAAAAGGCTATGAAAATATAGAACAAGTAAATATATAAAGTAGTTCTGCATATTGGGATTGAACTTAATCTCCATATTTACATCTTTTAAGTTCATTTGCCGCCACTCAAGACTAACAGTATCCCAAAGAGACCTTCCCTGGAGTAACTGGTCCTGTGGGTAATGAGTTTTCAGTGTTTGTCTATTCTGGAGGTTTATATAAAGCATAGAATCATTGAGTGAATGATAAATGTATTGAAATTTATGTCGACATTATGTCCTGATCAAATTATATCCACATGTCGCATAAAAATACATGCCAAAGAATCCCCTATCTTACATAGAAATTATGAAATTCCTCTGTGAAAAATATTCCATAATCAATTGGACTGAAACCAAACACAGGTGCTCATTATGGCCACTTAAACACAAATATTTGCTTGTAACAAGGAAATGCCCCATCGGAAATAAACTAATTAACAACTTTTGTACTATCTACGTAACAGGTGCAATGATAGATTTTCAATAACATGTTTGTCCCTAAACAACGGATTTTTGTACTGGATGTATTAAGCTTTTTTATCAAAATATCCCCATCTCAAAGGATTACGCTTAGAAATAGTTTTTGTACAAAATTGTAAAATTTTCCTATTGGGAGCAAATAGGAAATTTGGCCTATGTTTTCTATTGAATTTAATTATCAATTCACCTTTTGTTTTTCCATTTTAAGTTATTTCTGGTAGCTAAGGTAAAAGGTAAGGAATCTATTTGAGTGTCTAATTTATTTGAAATCACTAGCATATCACAGAAAATTATGGATGACTTGAAATCTCTCGTTGCACCCTTAAGAAATAGGACCCCTGCGGTTTCGGGGTTTAGAATTGGCCCGATGGTTTCCCCTGCATGTCGTAAAAAAGGCGACTAAATGGGGCCCCCGCGGGTTCGGGTTAAGAATTGGCCCGAGGGTTCCCTTCAGGTCTGAAAAGAGGCGCTAAAAGGGCAACTCGTCTGGTATTTGAACAGACGGGTTTTATTTAATTGTAGGATTATTTATAAATGTGTAATGAGTTAGACTGTTGTAATTGTATTATTAGTATGTTCTGTGTATTACTCATTAATTACATGTACTTAAAATCAATTACTGAAAAACAACCATTTATCAATTACATTTGTACATATGTAGACCACCTATTTATTTTTTTGTAATTATAGTAAATAGTAGCATGGAAATTAGGGTTTCTAATGTATAATTGTTGATGTAATTTAAAATCTATCAGTTTGGGCATAATTGCCCAAGTGTAGGGAGCCATTTTATAAATAAAATGTCACGTATAGAACAATCTTTTTTTTTTTTAATTAAAAAATTTTTTTTTTTTTTTTGGTCTGTAAGGGGATCTCATGTTTATCTGTATTTGAAGTTGAAGTTTTTTCTTGATACAATGATGAGTGACGACCTTTGTCATCAGTCTATGATTTGTATATTTATAAATTTAATCAGTATAAAATCTTTGGACTTGTTTTTTTAGTGATGCATGTTTTTCTAAGTGTATCTTGGCAATTAGTTGGTTTATCTTGTTTTATACATGGATCTGTTGATGCTCTGTTTCATCATTGTATGATGTGATCCCTTTTGTAATTGTTTAATTGTATTTGATTGAAAATGAAGTTTTATATTGCGTTTGTTGTTTTATATTTTTAAAATGTTAACTGCCAAATGTCATGACACGATATAACACAATTGTTTTGAGTTGTCGTTAAACTTTTAATACTCACGCACTCACTCAGTCACTCACTTAAGAATAGTGTGAGCATCATTTGATATGTTGAAAGACTAATAATGAAGAGGCACACCAGAGCCTATTATTTTGTAAGTTTTTTGGCCGAGGATACATTATGAGCCATATATGACACTGCAACCCTTATTTCTATTCTGTTTTTTACCTAAACAGTTTGCTTTAATAGGAAATGCATTTGTGACCCATTATTGCAGAATATGAGCAGTGACTGACCATCAAGATGCTGTACTTTCAATAATGTACAGTAGAGGTACATGTAATAGAATTGAATTTATGAACTCCCAAAACTTTGTAAGATCATAAAAACACTCCTTTGATATTTTGAAAAATTACTATATATTCTACAAGAGGTAACTACTGGCTACAAAAGACTAGAATCGAAACCAATCCGTTGCTTTGCTTTGTTATTTAAGAGCCAGATCATAATCTCTTAGATCAGCCTTAGCAAACATAATGTTAATTTCAATTTATTTTTGTAGCAAATTTAAACGTTTTATAACGATTCAAGCACAATTTATAATGTTATTTAATTACTTACTTGAAGACGGTAAACATACTTTTTCAGTCCAGCAATGGTGAAACGGGAAAGAGAAACGGAGGAGAAAATTAAATTTGGGTGGGCTGATCATGAATTCCAATATTTTCATGTTTTCTTCCTCAATGGAAAGCACATAGAGAAAAACATCTTACAACAAACTTTTGAGTTAATTTCCATTTCAGCAGATATAAGAAGAATCATAAAGCCTTACCTTCAAAATACATGCTTTTGAGAAATGTGACATGTTTAAAGTTTTCTACTAAGGCAAATCTATTCATTACTCCAAAAGTAAACATCTCATAAACTCATATAATGTACGTAAGAGCAAACATTCTATGAACTTTAGTAAAAAGAACAAGTTTTAATTATGAAACAAGCAGAATGAAGAAATTCTTTATATTCCTTTAAGTGCTGAGTTTACGTCCTTCTGACGGTAACTGAAAACGGTAATCTGTGACGTACATCTTCAATATGCCTAGTCGGCCCTGGTACTGACACAATGTGTGGCCTTTTAATTTAGAATATTTGTGCTGCAGACCTGGGATTATTTATATTTTTCCTTCACTAAAATTAAAACAATATTATTTAGAACAGGAAAGCTTTCTCCCCACTGAAAGGGCTGCACATTATTTAAAAAAATGAATAAAATGTCAACTCATTTTATAGTTCCTCGGATACAGTGACCAATGGATAGACATAACCTCAACTGCCAGTTTAACAATGGCTAATGATACTCACGAACGGCCCGGAACACACTTCACATATCTTTTACATTTGGTCCTTGTTATTGTGCATGCAGTTGAACTGATTTCGAATGATATGTCTTGCTGCATTGGCAACGGTTCTTTCCTCTTCGCGATAAAAGAAATCTTTGAGATTCTACTGCTGGTGTTTCATTAACTTAACGCATATTATTAATATTTTTTTTTTTCGAAAGAAAAATTGAAGGTGACAAAATTCAGGAAAAAAATCCAGGCAAGGGCTGACCTCATTTGTGCATAACCTAATCCGCAAGTTATTGTCTTAAAACCATGAAAATCCCTATTTCTTTCATTTACCAAGAAAGGCCATGGTATTCAGCGACCTACATTTTTAAAAATAGCATGAGCGAGGTGAGTATGTTGCCCTTAAGAGTTAGGAACATATACTGAGAGCTCAATACGCGGAGTTCATAACACCTGCTATAGCTTGAATCTTTTCAACAGTGTGGGCAAGTAATGGACCCTGCTACCCTGTTTGAGAAAAATGCTGAAGTGTTTGTTTAGTTTTGATTGTTGAATCTCATTAGCTCTATTGTTTCACATGAGTTTACGTGTACATATTGGTCCCTGACAGTCTGGAAGTAAATTGATTGACAGTTTATTTATTTTTCTAAATACTGTGAACGCTTTTCATTTGGGGATACAGCTTTTCCTGTTTACATAAATTTTAAATTTTAGTGGGAGTAAGTGATCCCCCGCGCTGTAGCACGAAAAGATCGTTAATCCGACATATCATGGTCCTTATGAATCGCCAAACCAAACATTATTTCAATCAGATTTAGAGATCAATAATGTTTTTTCATTCATTTGCAAACTTCTAATTAATAAATTTTAGTCTTGAGATCAAGTATTCAAGATAAAGTTTTATAAGTGAATGAAAAGTAAAATTTTCCAGAAACGTCAAATGACTGCACAATGAGTACGATATTCATGTAGGTTAAATAATTCATATCCCGCACGATTGAAAGTTAGTGATATATTTAACATACAATGCATGGTGTGGACCATCTTTTTCCAAATCATGTGCTCTTTACTACATGTACATGTATATAACCATAGCTTACATGACGATGCACAGTCCTACATCTACCTATTTGAAATCATGAGAAACAAAAATAAGTAAAAATACGTAAGTAAGTAATCAAGTAAGTAAGTCAATAAATAAATGTAAAGCACATAAAAATGTAAGCAATTATACAATTAATATTATAAAATATAGGAAACTATAACACCTTATCAATTAAACAAAATAATTAGACAAAGGGTATCTAGTCATATTAACATAATCATAGCTTAAAATCCCTCATTACACAACTATCTTTTAAATTTGCATCATCACCATTTTCCTCGTTAATAAAATAACTATATAACACAGTAATTTTTTTCAATAGAACTTGGCGCATTTAAGTTAGTGACAGTTGTATACATGTAGGCTATAGTATTGGGACGGGTATGGGAGAGAGGAGGGCAAAAAGGGCGAAAGGGAAGAGGGGGATAGAAAAGAAAAATAAGGGAGTAGAGGAAGTGCGCCGTGGCAATAGAGGAGGGAATAAGCTCGGGGAAAGATTAGGAGAGTGGAAAATTAGGGGCCCGAGCAACTGTTATCATAAAAGCCACCTGAGTTAAAGATGATAGAATCCGTATAAAGAGGTCTGGTTCCAGAAGAAGGCAAAATTCTTCACCGAAATGTTACCCATACTCTTGTATAGCAGTATCTTCAAACCTCCTAATTTATTGTCAGTGTATAGGAGATAAAATTAACTGATTCCACCAGAAAATACAGTTTGTAACAAGTGGAATTTTAACATGTGCACCCCTTGTATACGTACCAGATTATGCTCATAATCAGTTAGTATTCGTTCAAGCACAATAAACAAGTGTCCATGTTGTTTTAAGGCATGTTATGCCCTTTGGAATTGTGTTTAAAAGAATCATCAGCGAGTACTAAACTAAAAATCCTTTTCTTCTGCTTCTCCTTTTCGACTGCTTTTACTGAATAAACAGCATAACTATGATCAGTTTATTCCGTTATAAACAAGAATCTAGTGTCAAAACCAATCGCACCCCGAGCGCACCCCAAGCGCACCTAAGTCACCTCAAGCACACTTTAGTGGACTTTTTGTGCTAATACCACCATAAAAATACTGTTGCAATCTGGCAACTTTTGTGCAAGCTTTAAGCCTCAACTCATTGGTTGGCCAAATACAGTTACTCCTCATCAGGTCGTAACTCAGAGTAAAGGCTTTCTGTTAGTAAACAACGTGTGCACCATTAGATGTGGTGAAGTTTTTATTTTGGCTTTATAGGCAATAGGAAGTAAACTTGAGTTAAGGCTTCATGGTTTCAGAATCTGTAGGTGTTACGGATTTTTTTTGGTACCAAAACCATCAAAATCCCAAAAAGTGAGTTTCGTCCTTCTTTTTGTCACCCCTCGATATAATAACCAGTTTTTATGTAACTCTTTATCATCGTAAACAGCCTCAAAGAACTGTTTCATATTACCATGTCGCTACCATCAGAAATAGTCACAATCTCTTGATCTAGGTGGCTGCTGGATAGCATACATCCCCTATTGATCCTCCCCATGAAACAGCTCCCCAGATTTTGCTTGAGTCAACAAGACGATTTAGATATAGCTTGATACATAAATTAAAAAACATTAAGATTTTGGTCCAGATTTTTGAGTTTATGAGTTTAAACTAATGACTGGTCTAAATTTGGGATCTCTGTTGGCCACACCTTTCCTCCCCTTTACTATTACTTTAGCTAATTAAATGCATTTTGTCATTCAGATTTTCTTGCAGGCTGATGATGGGTTACTTAAAAGGTGCCCGCTACCTTGTTTTTGGTGTGGTGCTGTTGGAGGGGAAATTGTCTCACCCGTTTATAGTGGTCATATTCTTCAGAGTGCGGAAATTTTTGCATCTAATGTGGGAAGCATCAACAATAGTATTTTGTGTATTCTTTCTTTCCCTGTATGCAACATTGATGCTTTGCCCCTGCAGGTGATTCACAGTATAAGTTTTGTGTCGCCTTTGTGTCGCCCTGCCCCAGGCAGGAAAACACATAGGATCACTTTGTCCCTGTTGAAATTGTCTGTTGTTTGAATGTCTGTTGTTGTTTGATGATGATGATGTCCCCTGTCTGAAAGGGTTAACATTTGCCTTAATATCCGCATACTTTGATGGATGTAAACCAAACTGGGTCACAGGTGCAACATACACCTCCCCCACTTTTGATGAGGTCAAGGTCACATGCCAAGTCAATGGTCACTGTGATGTTTTTTCAGTTGTAAATAGCTTGAAAATGTAAACATTGACCTCATTTGGAAAGAAAAAGTTGAAGTTCATTGGGAACCAAACTTGAATCATAGGTGCAACATGGGATCTCTCATTGTTTGATTATGTCAAAGGTCGCATACCAATGTCAAAGGTCATGTGAGGTCATTAAGTTGTAAAAATAGGCGGAAAAATGTAATTGACCTCATTTGAAAAGTTTGAATTTCATTGGAACCAAACTTGAATTAACATAGGTTGCAACATGAGATCCCCCCTCATTTTGTTGATGAGGTCAAAGTCACATGTCAAGGTCAAAGGTTTATGTTAGGCCTATCATTCCGTACACCCACTACCTTCACTCCCCCGCTGCAGGTGACACAGCGGTTCCGAGACCGATGTATTTTCTTGTTTTTGTTTTTTTTCCTTTCCTTTAATCAAAATGACAAAATATTTTATAACAGAATTTGGTAAATCAACATGGAGAAATGCTTAAATTAGTCATATTAGCCACTCAAATCTACCACTCATGTGTTATTTAGGGATTCAAACTGTTTACAGATTGGTTCATCATCACAGATCACAACGTACATCCATGCGTCCGCGTATTTTTATCGCCGGCGAGGACGGGTTTAGCCTGCCCGAGCGGATAAAAATACGGATGCAGAGTGTTGATTTGTGTTGAACCACCTGTAACATGTTTGAATCCCTTTCAACGAAAATCCTTGAAAACTTATTGTTTAGAAGAACATAATTCTCACTACAATACTACAATGTGCCCAGTTTTCGACAGAAATCTTTCCTCATAAATATATTTGATCAAAATCTAAAGCAAAACGGTAGTTTTGGCATTCTTGTTGCTTTGCATTTTGCACCTGGTGTCCTTGCGCGTGATGAACAGCGCGTCGACTTAGGCGTACTGCGTAAACGCAATTCCGTGCACACTGCGCCGTGCGTGAGGCTCTATTTTGGCATATCAAACTTTGGGTGATAACGATCAACAACTGTAACTCTCCTGTACAAGGGGATAGTTGAGTTGGTTTGCAAAGATATTACAGAATTTACCAGTTGAAAGAGTTAACCCCTTGAGATCTACCAGCTATTTTATTGGTTATACATAGCATTATATGATGGTATTTGCCAATCATAACATTGTAGAAAATCCGTAAGTTTGTACAGATATATAGAGATTTATTTTGATTGGTTACTCAGAGGTGTATCATGTAATCACATAAAAGCCATCAAGATAGTGTATAAAGGTGTAGACCTCATGGGGTTAAGCAGAATGTACAAACAATGAAACGACTTATCCATAAATTCATATCTAGCTTACCAATGTGTCACCTAACGATACTGAAGAAATTATTTTTCACCTCATGTCCACTTGGGTCCCAAAATGTGACATTTATTTTTAAGTGGGCCCTCCACTGCCGAGAATGAGCTTGAGTGTCCTTCTCTGGTGTTTTGAACTATTAGGAGAAAGTATTTTGACCATCTGTGTCAAAGATGTGTCCACAAAATGTGACAACTTTTTAAACAGGGGGACATTACTCTAAATTTGCAATCAGTGTTTTATGTTGTAACCTTTGAGTCAACCGGCTTAAAATCCATGGAAAAGCTTCAAGAGATACATTCAGTAAAGAAGGTCAAAGCTCATTGGGATATCTTGCAGAAGATTTTATGCATGCTCAAAGTTCAAGGCTAATTTTGAAGAAATTTAAATGGGGGGTTTAACTTGAGTGGTTTAAAAAGAAAATCGGACCACCTATTTTTTTTTGCAGTGTTTAATGCCAGTTTAGGATAAGGTGGAAAAGATTGGGGCCTAAGTAAGTGAGATGAGACCTCTGTGTCCTATAATATGTGATTTTCTTCTATTTTACATTTTGCTTGGGGTGTGTTGATGTTTTGGGGTATTGGGTATACCACAATTTATCCTGGCCAGCTTGATTTTATCTTTTTTTTTAATTTTTGGGTGTGTTTTGTGTGGGGGGGGGGGGGTTTTGGGGGGGGGGGGGGGGGGGGTTTTTGGGTTTTTTTGGGGGGGTTTTGTTTTTTGTTTTAATCTTACTAGCATGTTTTTCAGCTGGCAAGTGTTTTTTTAAATAATTATTTATGTTGACAAATCTGGCTAGGTATTTTTAATGAACCCAATACTGACAAACAGTGATTATTGGTCCCCCTTCGTCAACTTTTGTTGGCAAAGGGGGACTATGCTCCTCGTCTGTGTGTGGTGTGTGTTTCCCACACAATATCTTTGGAACTAAGCAAGTGTGGATTGTCCATATTCACAACATAGATGTATCTCGATAGGTGCTGGGGTGGATCTGAAGGGGTAATGTCCAATTGGGTCAAAGGTAAAAAATATGGTCAAAATAGGGTTATTGCTAGAAAAGTGCGAATATGCGGAGAAAAGAAGCAGGGAAAGAAAGGGAAGAGTATATGGGGGACGAAGGCAGATCGGAAGAGCGATGAGAAAGACAAAACCTTGTCAACACGATTCTTTTGATCTATGTAGCAAGTAGGGGTGTCCTCTTTGCACCATGGATGTCACGTAAGTAGGCGACGGAATCAGCCAAGGTCAATCACTATGCATGGTTGTATGATCATGAACCTGGTGGGTGCCAGTCAACATTGAGCCAATTTTTTTCAAGGTTATTCTGGTCATCAGGGGTCATCCAGGTTCAAATCACTGCAAATGTTATATGGTCATGAAACTTGGAGGGTTTGGTCAAATATGTATAAGTATGTTTAAAGAGGTGACAGCTGTTGCAATAAGCTACTAGAGTAACCGTTTCTAAAAAATTTGGCTTGTAAAAATTTTTTGAATATTACTGTCTCCTGTATTGATATTGTTGTGAGCTGTCAATGCAGCCATATCGATTAGGAAACCACCTTTATTTCTTCACAATCCTCACAGACCTTCAAAGCTTTTAAACAATCAATGTCTACATTTAAGGACTGTTATAAAAACTCATTCTTGGCCAGAACAATCAAGGATTGGAACATGCTATCAGAGAACATAGCTACCGTATCTGATCATTTTTTAAGCAGCAATTGAAACTTAAATTATCAATGTAGGAGTGGTGGACAGTATCACTCAAATTACTCTACAGAAAGGTCAAGCTCCTGGTTTGGATTGTTTGGCCATATTGCTTTACCATTTTTCTTTCCCCAAGCAATTGAGAGAGTCAAACTATCCGTTTATTTTAATCTATGATATTTATCCCCTCCACCAAATAATTGCCATTTTTTATCCATATTGGAGCAACTTTTAAAATTGACTCCTGTAGGGGGTAACTGAAAGTGACCCCTGTAAGTTGATTTTTTGCTGTAGTTAACCAAAACCTCCACAACATTGGTTGTAAATAGTACAACTTGTATCTTTGTGGAAATCGTGTGGACCAATAATGTGAATCATACTTTTCAGCACGATTGGATCAATGTAAAAATTTGACACGGTTATGTGTAATCTTTGGTTTTGACCCCTCTCCTTAAGTCATAAAAACAAACCCTTTGCCACAAATTTCATGGTCCTCTCAATCGTCCACAGATTTAATCACTCAAACCTGTTGTCATGGATGTGTTACAAAACGGTAGCTGCAGTTTCTTTCTCTCATATGATAGTGTAGGCCATTTGGAAGAACAGAGATATAGATTTTACACATACAAATTACATGCACCCAAAACAATTTAGGGACATTGATAGGAGGATAAAGACTCCCGTTTAATTTGTAAGCCAACTTGTAAGTTTTCCATAACTTTTAATCACAATATGTATTTACATATATTTTTTGACTCGTATCACTGAGATTAAAACCACAAAGGTTATAGACACGATCAAACAGTGGTGCATAAATCGTGGAAACCTTCATACGGCGTGCTGTTCTTTGTTAAACGGCCATTTTCGTCGTCTGCTGAATTTACAACGTCGCGGCGACGGTAAATTATAAAATCGTCTGTTTACCCATAAGGGCCCGGATTTGGTCTTAATCATTTCGGGTGAGGCTTTTGTATATAAAAGCTTACAAACCATCCTGGCACAAAAATCGATTTGAAAATTTTGAGGGCGCATTATTTTTCAAATGGCCATTCTCTTAAGCACCCTATATAAAGGCACAGAGTGTTGAAATCTTCAAAGCATAACTCTTAACATGTGCTTGATATCATTTTTGCGATATTGCTCAAATAAAATGATTTTCATAATTGACTGACAAGTCTATAAGTGGTGCTTCATAGAATTGGTCATCTACAACAAAAGGGAAAAAAATTAATTGTAGATAAACTTTCACTTATATCCCCATAAAATTTCCTTGAAAGTTAAAGGGACTTTCGTGCTCTACAGCCTCATCCCCCCTTGACTTAGCTGAAAAGTTGACTTTTATATCATATGAACCTTTGGGGCCTATGGTATAGTATGTGTGGTGTAATCTTATGTGCCAAATTCGATCTACTCGTGAAGAAATTTGTAATATTATGTTTCTGTCCATAAACAGAAATGTACAACACATTGGCTTTGGGCACCATGCTACAACATTTAGAGAATAAAAGATTAAATTTTTTGTTTGGCCATCTTAGATGGTGTATAATGGATGGGCATCCACTATTTGAATGGTGGATCCGGCGCAGCCGTATCCCCACGATAGAAATAGTTGGATGCCCCTCCATGTATGACAATCTAAGATGGCCAAAACAAAAAATCTCATCTTTTATTCTCATTCGTATTTAGTATTGTGTATTGTTTGCTTTTTATCGACATAATTTATTTGTCAAACAACATTCTTACATCATTCCTTTTTATTAATTTAAAATAATTGCTGACCCCCTCTTGAAAACAAATGTTTCAATCCAAGAACCAATCATCCGTCGTGATCGTCACCTGCTAAATTGTTATTTGTGTACCAACGCGACACTGCCACGACGCAGTATAACGCCCTTTTCGCGTGTCATATATAGTCGACTACACCGCGTAAATTGCTGCACGCACTATCCATCTATTACCCGCAGGTAATTGATGGGCGGAGCTTTGACCTAAAACCATCAAATGTCTTGTTAACATGGATCAACACGCCTACGAATAAGAATTAACTCATAACATCAAAATGCACTGTCAGAATCAGCTGAAATTTTGGAAATACTTACCTCACGTGCATATCTAATGAACCATAAACACCAAATGAGGTGCTAGGATCAGGAAATAATACACCTTTAATGCATTGTGTAGAGTGGAATTGCACGTTAAAATAATTTGGAATTAGTTGAGTTGAGTTCATGCTACAATAAATAAATACTTTATATTATTTTTTATGATACCACAAGGTGACCTTTCCTTCCTGGGTCTCTTTACATCAAAGCACTCTTATTAACCAAAATTATCAAATTGGACCGTTTTCTTGATATTCAAATAGATATGAATGTTTATGAATGAACATTCTTTACCACATGGTTACCCTCTAGTACACAGAGTCTTAATCACAGGATCCTGGTGGGCAGATATAAATTAAAAAAACAAAACAAATCCTGCTTTATTTTGTCATGTCATTCAAAACAATGGTAGCATTCTGAGAATCAAAGAGATTTCAGTCGCTTCCCACAATGCATTGCTTCCAATGGAGTGTTTTGTAACATGTATGTTGATCATACGTTTATTATGAGAGAAGAAGTATGATTGGATACCAATCATGCATTGATATTTGTCATTGCAACCGGTGCGTATTGTACGCAGTTCAATGCGTCTGCCCTACTAGTTAATTACACCGGGCCCCTGAACAAGCACTGTATTGCTGTAATCATTTGAACCAAGCAAGGGCATAAACGATTGCACACGTACCCCCTACACGTACCTGATGCTGCTTTGGTGCAAAAGTTAACAAAAAAGCTAAATAACAACAAAGCATAATACTGCAATTTAATTAATAAAAATAAATTACCCACACCATTCCCGTTGTTTACTGTTTACATGTTACTTTCCCGAGCGATCCAACAACAATTATGCCCCTACGAAGTCTCGCATAAGGGTACCTCGGGGAAATTGTACAGAAAAACCTAACATGGAGTCATGGCGACCCCATGCACAATCCCTTCCTGCTGCGGAACCTGAAAATAGTGCAAAACTAACACCTCCTGCATCCTACCA